>JALPQI010032006.1:0-32851 GCA_025490895.1 Thaumatotibia leucotreta
AATTAAACGATGCAACCCTATCGAGTTTGAGCTCATTGGATTCGTCTTGACAAGTACTTTGATACTATATGGTAACCAGGGTCTGATGATGGAGCCGGAAGGTGGCCATAGGAACTCCGTAATTAAACGATGCAACCCTATCGAGTTTGAGCTCATTGGATTAGTCTTGACAAGTACTTTGATACTATATGGTAACCAGGGTCTGATGATGGAGCCGGAAGGTGGCCATAGGAACTCGTAATTAAACTATGCAACCCTATCGAGTTTGAGCTCATTGGATTAGTCTTGACGAGTACTTTGATACTATATGGTAACCAGGGTCTGATGATGGAGCCGGAAGGTGGCCATAGGAACTCGTAATTAAACGATGCAACCCTATCGAGTTTGAGCGCGTTGGATTCGTCTTGACGAGTACTTTGATACTATATGGTAACCAGGGTCCGCTGATGGAGCCGGAAGGTGGCCATAGGAACTCCGTAATTAAACGATTCAACCCTATCGAGTTTGAGCTCATTGGATTAGTTTTGACGAGTACATTGATACAATATTATGGTAACCAGGGTCTGATGTTGGAGTTGGAAGGTGGCCATAGGAACTCGTAATTAAACGATGCAACCCTATCGAGTTTGAGCTCATTGGATTAGTCGTGACAAGTACTTTGATACTATATGGTAACCAGGGTCTGATGTTGGAGTTGGAAGGTGGCCATAGGAACTCCGTAATTAAACGATGCAACCCTATCGAGTTTGAGCTCATTGGATTCCTCTTGACGAGTACTTTGATACTATATGGTAACCAGGGTCTGATGATGGAGCCGGAAGATGGCCCTAGGAACTCCGTAATTAAACGATGCAACCCTATCGAGTTTGAGCTCATTGGATTCGTCTTGACAAGTACTTTGATACTATATGGTAACCAGGGTCTGATGATGGAGCCGGAAGGTGGCCATAGGAACTCCGTAATTAAACGATGCAACCCTATCGAGTTTGAGCTCATTGGATTAGTCTTGACAAGTACTTTGATACTATATGGTAACCAGGGTCTGATGACGGAGCCGGAAGGTGGCCATAGGAACTCGTAATTAAACTATGCAACCCTATCGAGTTTGAGCTCATTGGATTAGTCTTGACGAGTACTTTGATACTATATGGTAACCAGGGTCTGATGATGGAGCCGGAAGGTGGCCATAGGAACTCGTAATTAAACGATGCAACCCTATCGAGTTTGAGCGCATTGGATTCGTCTTGACGAGTACTTTGATACTATATGGTAACCAGGGTCCGCTGATGGAGCCGGAAGGTGGCCATAGGAACTCCGTAATTAAACGATTCAACCCTATCGAGTTTGAGCTCATTGGATTAGTTTTGACGAGTACATTGATACTATATTATGGTAACCAGGGTCTGATGTTGGAGTTGGAAGGTGGCCATAGGAACTCGTAATTAAACGATGCAACCCTATCGAGTTTGAGCTCATTGGATTAGTCGTGACAAGTACTTTGATACTATATGGTAACCAGGGTCTGATGATGGAGCCGTAAGGTGGCCATAGGAACTCCGTAATTAAACGATGCAACCCTATCGAGTTTGAGCTCATTGGATTAGTTTTGACGAGTACATTGATACTATATTATGGTAACCAGGGTCTGATGTTGGAGTTGGAAGGTGGCCATAGGAACTCCGTAATTAAACGATGCAACCCTATCGAGTTTGAGCTCATTGGATTAGTCTTGACGAGTACTTTGATACTATATGGTAACCAGGGTCTGATGATGGAGCCGGAAGGTGGCCATAGGAACTCGTAATTAAACGATGCAACCCTATCGAGTTTGAGCTCATTGGATTCGTCTTGACGAGTACTTTGATACTATATGGTAACCAGGGTCTGATGATGGAGCCGGAAGGTGGCCATAGGAACTCCGTAATTAAACGATTCAACCCTATCGAGTTTGAGCTCATTGGATTAGTTTTGACGAGTACATTGATACTATATTATGGTAACCAGGGTCTGATGTTGGAGTTGGAAGGTGGCCATAGGAACTCCGTAATTAAACGGCGCAACCCCATCGAGTTTGGGCTCATTGGATTAGTCTTGACGAGTACTTTGATACTATATGGTAACCAGGGTCTGATGTTGGAGCCGGAAGGTGGCCATAGGACCTCCGTAATTAAACGACGCAACCCCATCGAGTTTGGTCTCGTTTGATTTGTCTTCACGAGTCTCCGATTGAAAAAGCTCTACGTATTTACCCAACGAATCAGCAGGTCAATAAACATAATTCAGCCGTTCTCGAACATTTTAGGAAGAAGAATACACAAATGTTTAAAATAATAGCACAAGATCAATTGATGGATCAAAAAAGAATGATCAGATTGATATTAATAAAATAATACACACGGACATTAACAAAACAGGAGGTCTTCCAAAAGAACTAGAAATATTTGTTGGTGCTAAAGTTATGTTGAGGTCTAACGTTGACGTTGCTAAGGGACTTGTGAATGGAGCAATAGGTCACATCACTGAAATCATATGGCCGTATTACAGACGTGCTCAACTATACGATAGCGATGTGCCATCGGTTCGCGTAGACTTTGGTAACGATGGCATTCACATAATACACCCTAAATCAGTTCAATTTCCTGCTAAATTTAATCATGGCACAGCTGAAAGAAGAATGCTCCCGATTGTCTTGTCTTGGGCTTCAATGGTGCATAAAATGCAGGGAACTACTGTAGATCATGCTGTTATTTATCTAGGCTCCAAATTGTTCACTGCTGGTCAAGCTTATGTAGCTTTAAACCGAGTTAGGTCTTTAGCAGGTCTTCAAATCGAAGAACTTGACTGCTCCAAGTTGACGTCAAGGAAACCTTGTAATGTTGATGCATTAAAAGAAATGGATAGAATGAGAAACGTTACAAATAACTAACGAGTGATTACATAATTTCAACATTAAGTATTGATATTTAAATCAGTACATATTACAAATCATGTGAACGAACTACGGACTTCATGACGGAATAACGCTGCTACGCGCTGCGAACTACGTCGTAGTAAATCTCGAATTAAAAATAGAGGTACTAAAAAGTTAAAAATAAAATTAAAGAAAAAAAAACCTTTTTAAAAACAAGCTTTTATTATTTGTTTATAAAATGAACTAAAAAGTTAAAAATAAATTTAACTCTAAAAAGAAATATAACACTTTGTAACTTGATTGTAACCTTTAACGACAAATAAGCGTCTTCGTCTAGGACAAAATAATTCCATATTGTACAAATTTATTTAATTTTAACACTAAAACTTTTCACCATACATAATTATTCAATCTCGTCCCCCCTCTTTATCATAGTCCCTATTTATAAATGAAAGCGTGTTACATTTAATACAACACAACATTTTCCTCAAGCTATCACAATGTAACACGCTTTCATTTATAAATGGGGACTATGATAAAGAGGGGGGACGAGATTGAATAATTATGTATGGTGAAAAGTTTTAGTGTTAAAATTAAATAAATTTGTACAATATGGAATTATTTTGTCCTAGACGAAGACGCTTATTTGTCGTTAAAGGTTACAATCAAGTTACAAAGTGTTATATTTCTTTTTAGAGTTAAATTTATTTTTAACTTTTTAGTTCATTTTATAAACAAATAATAAAAGCTTGTTTTTAAAAAGGTTTTTTTTTTCTTTAATTTTTTTGTAATTTGTTTTACGTCTAGTCAGGTATGGTCTGTGGCTATAAGTAAGTCCGAGATTGCGGGGTTGAAGTGACCATTATCAGATTATATTCTCGATTGATCCGTGGATTAGTTCGATTGAAACTAAATATTTTGACGACCGCTTTAACCTGGTGTTAAACAGTGACCCCTGTCTATTAAGTTGATGATTCTGTTTGAAACATCATTGTCACTTAATACATTAAAAATAAAATAAAAATAAAATTATACAAGGTGACATTTTAATGGCTGTTCTCCGTTTAAGAGCTTGTGCAGTATCATTTTACAATTTAGGTAAAGAGAAGAATTTTTGTATCACGTGAAAAAAAACTGTCAACAGCATGTCGGGCCATGCTCAGTGTAGGGTTCCGTAGTTATTCAAAAACGTCTAAACCGACTGTTATCGTCAATAAAGAAAATAAAAAACATAAGTACAGTCGAATTGAGGACCTCCTCCTTTTTGAAGTCGGTTGAAAATAAGGCAACATAAATTCCAAACAACCACTCGCAACTAAAACAATAAAATTTGTTATTTTGACGCGTAACGAAATCTTAGCACCGTATAAAGTACAGTCCGCAACATTTTACGTTTCACTTTACGACTTTAGAATTATCCTCGCTCTCGTTTCCTCAAGGTCGTTAAACGGTTTAAGACGAAAACAATCGCGACTGTACGTTGGAATTAGGTGTAAAATGCAGCTTTGGTTTATAGTTGGAAAGCTTATTCTCGCTCTGGATAAATTTATTTCTCGGAAATCGTTTTCCATGTTTTGAAACAGTTTGAAGACCTCGCTGAATTACATTAGTACATCCTCGGTACAATGCCACAAGGGCCAATATTAGATAAATAAATATATAAAATAATAAATAAATATCTCGGGACATCTTACACAAATCGACCTAGTCCCAGGATAAGCTCAATTAAGGCTTGTGATGTGGGTACCAGGCGACGATATATAATAGATAGATACTTAAATACATAGACAGCCACGACCAAGGAACAAATATTTGTGATAACTAAATATACAAATAATGCCCTCGCCGGGATTCGAATCTCCAGATTCGTAGGCAGGGCAGGGATCGGAACCGGTATTTTGGAAAAACTTTGAAAAGCTCAATATTTTAAAATGTTTTACACTTTTAATGTTGTTTCCAACATAATTATACCGGAATCCGATCCCTGCAGCAGGGTCACTACCAACTTAGGCTACGGAGGCTGACTATGAATGTATTCGTACTATTGTCACCACGCGGCCAAATAAATACGTATGAAAATAATATGTCGCTACAATTAGACAGTAAAATAGGCGAAATACAAGAATAAGGCACTGGTCTCACTGTGAGATACTAAACTATGATCTATCAGCTATAAACACGAACAAAAAATACGCACTATCGTGTAAATAAAAGAGACACGGCGATACTCGCTCAGCTATCAGCTATCATCGCCGGGCGAGTATCGCCGTGTCTCTTTTTTTACACGGGATAGCGTATCTTTCGTTCGTGTTTAAATATAGCCGATAGTTCATAGCTTAGTAGCTCTTGGTGAGACCTGTGCCTAAAAGCTTATAAAAAGCTAAACCTTGATGAAAATACTTTATTTAATTTACACAAAGAAAGTAAAATCCATTATTCCTTTATAATGTCTGTGTGGTATTCGTTAAAAGGGTCAAAAGGGTAAATGTCCGTTATTTGTCACATGTGGTAACACCATAAAACTACCACATTAAATCCATTTATGGACTTAGCAATTCTGTCCTAATGCAAACTTTACCCTATACAACTCTGGGTTGAGTTTATTAAGAAAAATGAGCGGTTTCTGAACTTAGGAATGCAAATGATGGTCCTAACAACGTAATGTAAAAACTTATAATGATGATGAACAAGGTTAAACCTTTGTAATGAATTCATTTAGGTCTTTTGATTGGAGTAAGTGCCAGAGAGAGGGTTAACTTTTGTTGTTTTGAAGCGTAAAGTAAGACTTTAGTGTTTTGGTTATGCAGTAATTGAGTGCCTAGTCAGCGTCGCAGGTATGTTCTCTGGTTCATATTAAAACCCGAGAACTACATTATACTTATAAAAAACTTGTAAATGAATTGTTGTAACTAGTGCTGCTAAACTTAAATAGACTATTTATACTTGATGTTTATGTTGTATGCCATCAACTCATAGTTCTTTTTCTTCTTTTTTCGTTCCTGTCCAATGTTCAAATTTTTCACTCCGAACTCTAAAGGTGCGTTCAAACTAAAAGAGCATTCGCTGTTCTAACCTCCCACTCTACTTTTTTGGCATTTTTTTTTTACTGAATTCGATCGGTACACAAAACGTCATTGGTTGATTTCGTAGAACGGGCGCTAGAACAGCGAATGCTCTTTTGGTTTAAACGCACCTATATACTGAAAACTTAGTATGTTTGATTAAGTTTTTCAAAATGTAAACAATCTTGCAGTATAGTTTTATTGAAACCCACCAAATATATATGGTATAAAAAAATACAGTTATTTATTTTACTTTGATTAATTAAGTACCTAGTTTGGATTTGTAAATGCATTTTGAAATAAAAAGATAATGCAAGATTATCAAATAACACATGTAAAATATTCCCAATTCTAGTTTTGCAAGATTGTTTACATTTAATTAGATACCTAGCCAAAGTATAGTGAACGATTCATAGGAGGTATATGTCCATAATCGCGCCGCTGAACAAGATTTGGCTATCACAGTAGTGTGTCCTCTAAGATGACGCTGCTGCCCATCATCAATTTTCTGTCAAAGAATGGTCAGTGTCATTGAAGTGACACTGACCATTCTTTGCCTTAGTCGACTCTTACGATACCCGCAAGAGATGGGGTGGTGACAAGTGTATTCTTACTGCCATCACTATACAGTCATCGGCACTGTACTTTCCCGTCAACCTTCAAGTCAAGGGTGAATAGGCACCTTCTGGGCAAACTCACTCCACCGTAGGCCGCGTCTCTGCCCTTGGCTAGTCTGTGGTCATGAGTAAGCCCATTTCAAATAAAAAACTACGTAGGTATTTTATTGCAGGTACTTTATAATATCATGCCGAAAATAGATAGGACATGTAATACCGGCAAAAGTTGGCTCATTGACACACGTCACGTTCTCTTTTGACAGTTCATAATTAACTCGGCTGACATTTTCGAAAGGGCACATAATTTAGCGCTGCTTGCGAAGGTAATAAGGCTTTCTGATTTGAAGTAAAGTTTGTTTGTTTAATTGTTGACTTGACGGTTGAATTAGTATTCTTATTTTAAACATTATTGTTTTTTAAGGCACGGAACTCTTGTTCTTGTTTTTGTAAGATATAAAGATCGAATAAGACAGAAAAAATAAAATTCTATTCGTAATAATGTTATAATTATATTTTACTTATTTCTTTTAAATAGTTCCAGACCAATGAGGGATTTTGACACTTTTTCTGTCACTATGGGGCGGTGAGATGGCAGCTCTGTGGCGGAAGGTCCAACGAACTGTCAAAATAAATACGTGTATTTAATTTTCTATATATTTATAGGTTTCTTTATTTTTAAAACCATTATTTAAGAAAAATTATGTATTTAACCATTATTTAACAAAAAATATTATATTTCTCTTTCATTTTCCTTAGTCACATCTTTGTGAAAAAGTTTTTTTTTTTGTCGTTTTTGTGCATTTCTTTTTATTTTGGCTTTTAAAACTTGTGTTATATACATTACATTCTAGTGACGTGCATCAGAGTTAATTAACCTACATACAATGAACAACTCCTGGTTTGTTTCACAAATTGTTTTTCCTAACTAGTGCGGAACTTTGCGCACGCAACACATGCGTAATTTTTTCTTTTTAAGGCACTTGTTATGAAATAGTACATTACGACACAAGTGCGAAAAACATGAAATTCGAAGCGAGTGGCGATATCGGTCGTCTTTTAAATCGACACGAGTTACGAATTTCGTTTTTGCACGTGTGCAAAATGTACCTACTATTATATAAGCTTTTTTAATTCATGCTTACATTTTTACCCGTAACTAAAATCGGTTTAGATTTTCCCCACTGACCCATTTGGATTGATCACCCACCATTCTTGTTTACAGCGTGCATGTACAGATATTTTTCAGCACCGTATATCTGCTTCGACATCTCTGATGGCAACTCTACGTCTCGTGTCAAAACACGTTCAAGCGACAGAAACCCTCGCACTAGGAAGTAGTAACCCTCGATTCGTCATAATTTGGGCGGTTCATTTAGATTTATTACTCCCCTGGTCCCTGAATATGGATTAAATGTGTGTCATTTTAGTAATGGCGGGCTTTTAGGACCGATTTTGGATTTAACATAGATAGTATATAGTATACTATACTAACTATTAATAATACTGAGAAAGATTCAAAGCAAAAAGAGAGCTAGCAAGAAGAATATCATCGCTTAAAAATCTTCGTCAATGGTTCCAAAAAAGCAATCGATCACTTTTTGTCGCTGCTGTGTCGAAAGATTAAATTGCCATGATGATTGCCAAACTGCGAGAAGCAGATGGCACTAGAAGAAGAAGAATATAGTATAGTAAACATTTGTCACTGCCAATAATGAAAGACTTGAGTTTCAATCACGTATTAAAGGCAAATAATTGAGTATTCATGCTATAGCATAAGCGAAAATGAACCTACAGCTGTGTGCGAAATAATAGCAGTTTATGGAAAGTGGAAACTTTAGTAATTATATTACTATACAAGTGCGAAAAAAATTAAGTCTAAAACGAGTGGCGATAAATTAAAACACCACCGGTTTTAAATCGACACAAGACGCGAATCTATTATCGTCGCCTGGTACCCACATCACAAGCCTTAATTGAGCTTACCGTGGGACTAGGTCGATTTGTGTAAGATGTCCCAAGATATTTATTTATTTATTATTATTTATTTCCTTTTTGGCACGTGTATTGTACGAAGTTTTTCAGTAAAGACGGCCTTCTAAAGTTTCGACCTGATAAAAAATGAACCGTTTTTCGAACTAACGCGTACAAAAAGCACCATAATGTAATGTTTCTACGCGAAACGGTACAAAATCGTAGTCTCTGCTGAGGCCCTTATATTTATTACGTTTTCAAAAGTTATCAAGTTATTATCAGTTGAGTTCCTTGTCAGTTGATATGTGTATGACATAAAACATGAGAAATTTATGTTTTAATATTTACGTATAAGCTTCTAAATATAATTAATATTACAACATGTGAAGTTTTTCAATCAATTCAAGATTGTAATGTACCTATAAGTACTCATCGAAATACATAACTCCCAAGTTTCTTACCAGGCCTCAAAGGGACTCAAGTTAGATTGCACCAAACTCATTTTACATCGTTCAGTCGGCATCAGATATATCGGAGCGGCTACGATGCTCAAAAATATCTGGACATGCACTGTAAAGTTGCATTTCGACCAAACTCATTCGCTCATTCTATCCCCCACTCTAAGAAATTAACGAATTTCGACGAATCACGTTTTGTGTAACGAACGAATTTCGTAGAGTTGGGGATAGAACGAGCATTCGCGTTTGGTCTAAATGCACCTCAACGCTATGACAAATTTAGCTCGTGATCCTGAGTATAACAAGGTGATTTCAACAACGGTTTGTGAAATCACAACTGGTTGCCCTGAAAATCAGCGCCATAACTAAAGCCCTTTAGTTATCGGCATATGCTAAGTGGCATCCATTTTGGTGCTTTGTACTTAGTTTAAGCTTTAAGATAGATTAAGTTTTCTTTTTGTTTCTATTTTTAGCACCAAATAAACAATTTTCATTTCATTTCATTTCAAAACGCCCAATAGAAGCCTGCCGGCTCTACCGCGAACTACGAAATTCGCTAATTGCCGCGATTAAAATGGGATTCGAAAGTACTTTTGTCACAACAGTGTTATAATAAGTCAATCTAGGATTATATTCATAGTTTAAGTGCAGAGACTATCAGACAATAGATTATTAACCACTCACTACATCTATAAAAAACTCTTTCCTTGGAAAATATTGTGTCAACAGTAAGTACTTTCGAAAGGTGTCAAAAATCGCCAAAATATATCTCATGTTTTTTTTTTTTTTAAATGGTGACGGTTGGATTTTTTTATTCTTACCTCAAAATAGTAGGTAACTGCGTCAGGTATTTAAGTTAGCAAGTAATTATTAGAGTGATGTTCAACGAAATGAGTGCTCGCAATTCTATTGCTTATTCAAGTATTCAAAAAGCAAATATCAAGTATATAAAATTCCATGGATATTTCGTCTTTTTAGAGTTTGTGAGTCATTTACTTGTCATCATAGTCATCATCAGACTCTCTCAGTCCATTGCTGGACGTAGGCTCTTCACGCATTATGAGGTAAGTCGGCGATTTCAGGAGTGTATCTACAATAATGATACTACTGTACTGTACATCATACATTTTCATTAACGAATGGTCAATTGGTCACATAATCAGCCTATGATAGTCGACTGCTGGACGTAGGCCTCTCCTATTAACTATGTGTATAAACGCATTAGGAGGTAAATGCCCATAATCGCCACGCTGGATTGGCGATCGCAGTAATGTGTCCACTATGATGACGCTGCTACCCATCATCAATCTTTTATCAAATAATGGTCAGTGACACTTCAATCCCTTTGTCGACTCTTACGACACCCGCAGGAGGACTTGGGGTGGTCTCAAAAATCAATTCAATACAATATTATGGGTAAATATAACTATAATAAGACATTGACGCACTAAAACATCAGTTCAAAAGATAAGATTTAATTTTCAGAAAGGATATCAACTTTGTGGAATAAGTGACGCAATTTAAACCTACATTAATATATCATTAGACTCAAAATTATCATCGTAGCATATAAAAAATATAGCATCACACACTATGTTACAGATTTCTAGGAATGAATTACTTTTGACAGTTAAAAATTAAACCTTATTAATATAAGGGTAAGACTCACATTTTTCCAATAGTCTTAACGTCATATATTTAAGGCTCATTTCTAAACTGTCAAAAATTCATTCTTAGAAATCGGTGACTATAGTCACTGTCAGAATCATCATCATCACCATCAGCCTATGTTAGTCCACTGCTGGACGTAGGCCTCTCCTATTAACTATGCGTATACTGTCAGAATGCCCGATCTTAATGACAGGATGGGGCGATTGTGGAAAGTATCTGTAAAGTCTGGCATTTCAGCAGGCCTAGCCAAGATGCCATTATGCAATCGTATACGATAAGCGATAAGGGAATAAATTTATGATAATGATAAATACGAACGAAAAGTTACATGTCCATTTCCTTACATTATTATGGTCACGTGACTTATCGCTTATCGTAAACGATTGCACAATGGCATATTGGCTAGGCCTTTGGGCGTCCATGGCATACGGTTTCCGCTTACCTTCACGCGGAATGTGTATTAATTGCAACCGAAGATCGACCTTTGTCACAAGTTTCGCACACATCACCGTGTTGAAATAGGGGCCCTGTTTTCGCTTCGCCACGCCTCGTTAGACGAAAGATCCATTGGATGTAGTTGCGTTCACATTGCATAAAATATGTAACTGTAGGTCGAATGAACTTTGACCTTTGTTTGACGCTAACCGATTAGTTGCACAGACTATTATTCCTTTAATACGTATGATTGATAGTATTATTATTATACTTACGTAGATGTACTAAGATAATGTAAGTGTGCAAATCACAGTATAATACAGCCTTTACGTATAGTATGGTCACACCCTGCCTCCCACCGAACGTGCGCCCCCCGCTCCGGTGACCTCAGAGTTACGTGGCATTGGCATGTCTTTGTACACGAACTTAGAGCATATTGGAATGTTGGTACTTGCGGTGCTGGGCCGCTATGAAGACAATTTTGACAGCTGTCATTTCAATACATTATGTGTCAAAAAGTGACATTGTTGACGGTTAATATGTTGTCCTGACAGTTGTCAGGATTGGTTACAATAGCGGCTGAGCACTGTTGTAGTCTTCAAAAATCTGCTAAGTTGATACTTACTCCTGTCGGTAAGGGTGTACTCTTCGGTCGTCTCATTCGTTTTTCGTCACGTGCCTAAATTTGTCCGATTCTGCTTTCGTCACCCATTCTTTATTCGTCAAGTTAGTCTGCAGTTATTGTCGTCTTTGACCATAATAAGTTGTTGACCTTTTTCTTATTTCGACTCAATCGTTTTTTGTCATTTCGTATTTGGTCATATTCTAAGTTGGTTGGTTAAGACTATGAAAATATACGAAAAACATAGATTTAACAGCGAACATGCCGAAAGAAAATTATGACGAGTTAAGAACGAGACGGATTAAGATAAAGATGAACAACAAATTTGACCGAAGGTGACAAAGACCATCGACGATCGTGACGAATAAAGAATGGGTGACGAAAGCAGAATCGGACAAATTTAGGAACGTGACGAAAAACGAACGAGACACCCAAGAGTATACCTCGGTAAGCAATGTTCTCGAGAAATTGGCTGCGACGACCAGGCCATAAACCAAAAACTGTCATAAGAAACCATTATTAAAATGTTTGTTTTCCGACTAATTATAAATGAATAATTAAGCCGTCGACTTGCTATAATTGCTTTAATTATCTTCAATTGTGTATAATTATCTAGTGCCACCTAGCTGTTTTTGAAAAGAAATTTCAATTATCAGCAAAAACAGAGAAGTCAAATCTTAAGCATAAATATGTACCTACATTTAAAAAGTAATATTACATCTTCTCAAATTCATTGTGATTTGCTACGTACATATAATAGTACTTTACGACACAAGTGCGAAAAACATGAAATTCGAAACGAGTGGCGATGTTTTAAAACACGACCGATATTTTTTATATCCGGATATGTTTTAAATCGACATGAGTTACGAAATTCGTTTTTGCACGTGTATCGTACGACGGTTTTGAGTGCAGATGGCCCTCCGAAGTTTTGGACCTGACGTAAAATGACACACTTCTCGCACTAGAGCCTAAAAAGGCACCATCTGTACTAAAAAATAATTTAGATTTATCAGTCTAAAATTGTCTTGGGAGTATCTCGACTAGGCTGACAATCCACGACTCTAATACTTCAACAAAATACTTAAATATAAAATAAATACGGGCCAGAATTGGCACGGCCTTAGATTTGTACCGTCTTCAGAGATATCGAGTGTGACGCTGACGGGCAAAGCCGGGTTTACGGGGGTATTAACTCGAAATAAAATGCTGCGTGGAAAATTCTCCTTTCATGTTGATTTATTTCGTATTAGAACGTACAGCGGTGTGTATTATCTGCACCATTCGTCAGCAATACCTATTCAAAAAAATGTAAACAAATATGGCTGACTTTCCATAGCATTTGACGTCTTTGACACATCGTGAAATACGTTCGTAGATATATTTTTACGTGTAGGTGTACGTAAAGTTTTTTATGTTAAGTAAATATCAATAATTTTAACTAAAAATGTATGTGAACTCTGGTAAGGTTTTAAGTTGGTAAAACGAAGATTGTGATGTATACCTAGTTATGGAATAAGTCTTTTGGTTTTTTTATTTTTTTTTGTCAAGTATAGTACCTACCTAGTTACCATACCTATACCATTCATCAGTATAGCAATCTGCTAAATATTCTGTATAGGTACTATACCTACTTGACCCGCACACAGACGCATGTATGAGTAGTGTATAAGGATAAGGACATACACGTGTTATTTACGTTATTTTATTATACATAATATAGCATCGAACCTAGTTGTTTTTCTAATTATTGCCTAAAATTAAATAAAAACTATACAAGGTAGCCAAAAAAGGTCCATCCCCGTTGACAATTAGATTTTGAGACGCAGAATTCCCCTTATAGAAATTAGTAAAAATTTAAAAAGTTTAGAAGTAGGTACTAAGTAATAGTAGTACTTCCAAAAAGTACTACTAAAAACCTTTTGAACTTTTTCCTAACCATTTTGAACATTCTAAAAACGTTCAAGGGCCTATTTTGAGTCCCAAAATCTTACATGTAACGGAAATGTACTTATTTTTTGGGCACTAATTATATCTTTACTTATTATTCGGATATCAATAACATTTATGTACCTACCTAGTTGTGGGATTTTAATTACAAAATAGTATAAGGCGTTAAATCCTTTGACAGTAAAAGAAATAATAGCTGCGAAATTTTGCTATTACTTCGTTATTTTTAACCGACTTCAAAAAAAGGAGGAGGTTCTCAATTCACCTGATTTGCTGTACGATTTTGTTGTATGTAGGTACACATTTTTTTTTATCGAATGTGTATAACCCCGAGATGGTCCCGTTGGCACCAAGTTGAGGTCTGATGATGGGATCTTGGAGAAATCGAGGGTTCTCTTCAACTGTTAGCGCTTTTGGTATTTTTCATTAATTTACAAGATTTTGCATTCAGAAAGTAGGATTTGATGATAGAAAACCAATGATGGAAACCACAGATGATAGGATCTTGGAGAAATCGGTTGAAGATGATTGTTTTTAAAATGTTAATTTGGTGATTATTTGATATCATCATCACCATCATCTCAGCCATAAGACGTCTGAACGTTGGCCTCCCCTCTGGACCTCCACATGTACCGGTTAGATGCGACCTGCATCCAGCGTGTCCCGGCGACCTTCATAAGGTCGTCTGTCCATCTTGTGGGTCCTACGCTGCGTTTGCCTAGCCGTGGTCTCCACTCGAGCACTTTTCGACCCCATCGATCATCTGCTCTGCGTGCAATTATATGTTAATAACCAATTGGATCCTATGTCCATTTGAAATTATTTCACGTGGCCATAAAAACATTTTTGCTCCAAGCTCATAGGTATTTTATGCCTGAACCGTCTTCCGTCCATCATCTATCGAAGTTTTTTTCTCACCGTTTTGAAGCTGTCGAAAGATTTTGCAGAATATTTCAGCCTGAACAGCATCGAGAATTTTTGAGTGAAATGTTCATTTTGCGCTTGCATTAATGAAGGAAAATATCGATTCTTTTATTCATGAACCACACGGCTCTTTCATACCTCGTGATATTTTTTGCTCTTTTGTCGGTGGTGGTTAAACGTGATATTACAATGCTATGCTGAAAATTTAGTTGAATTATCAATTGCATATCTATACGCCAATCGAAAATGATCGAGTGATTTAGACTGTCTAGAATTTTTTGTCATAGCAAATTCAAATATGGTTACAACTTCAAAACGGCATTTTTCATCAAACAATAATTGAATCTTCAGTTAATTGTTCAATAATTTGTTTGAAGATCATTTTATCGTGTGATTAAATGAAATATTCCATCTTTTTAATACGTATTTATGATTACGGTTTCGATAAAGAAGAGTGTTCAACTGCTGGTTCAACTAAATGGATAAGAAAATAGAGGAAACATAAAATTTAACCTCGAATGCTTAAAATGTTCATATAATTTGGACATAATCATTCTACCTATTACCTTCCTTAGCTATTATTTACCGTCTGCACTTTGAACACATTTACTTCTTTTAAACAAAATATTTAATTTCATTATTATTTCGTTACTATGGCAAAAATTACTTTAAATTTTGCGAATTTAAGTATGACTTTCAATGTAACAAACAACATATTTTTTATGTCCCACAGATAGGCCATAAATTAAACACAAATTTGGAATTATTCGAATCCACTGTTCAATTTTTATACATCATTAAATTTAATTTGAATTTGGCAAACCCACGTACTGTAGGGCCGGCATATTGGCTAAAAATTTGTTTTCGTACACTGGAATTACCAACTTAATCAAAACAAATAAGACTGTTTATTCATTCGAGTATGTAAGAAGCAGAAAAGTGTCTCGGTAGACAAATTTTCAAAGAGCCTTCCCTAACGCGTGGGTGTTCTAAGATTATATTTTTTTTCGCTAACATCGTTTTGTTACTGACATAATTGCTACGTAATTTTTTGTCAAAGCTTAGGCCTTTCCCAGCGTTGTCTTTTCTTCTAACCCTCGTAAATTGAGCCACGTTTTTTCCGTGCCCTGTCAACGGCTCCGAATTCTATTTAAAACTCGTCAAGGTGATGCGAAAGCTAATTTCACATTCGTGTTCAATTTCACTTCGATCAACAGTAATTCTACAAAACTGGCGCTTGACGGCCGTCAAACTTCTGCGAACTTCCCGCGCCTAACTTTTAATGTAAGAACCATTACTTTCTGCATTCGAGCACAAAATTGCTTATCTGGATAGGGAAATAAAAGTTCTCGTTCCGATATAATTTATTATATTTATTTAGTAATGTCACTTGAAACAACTCAGGAGCGAGCGCCGGCAGTGCCCCGGACTCTCGAGCACCGCCGTCGCGGCTTACTTTATAGACTATGATAACGGTTTAAAAAAACAATATATTCAACATCCTCTATGTACTGATATATTTACAAACCCCTATGCTTATTTACACTAACTAACAACGTTTAATATATCTGAAATATTGTACACGGATAATATTATAGTCCATTTTCTAGCCGATACCCTTCGGCTTAATTATATACATAGTAGGGGCATTTTCGTTAGAATTTTTTATTGCGGCCTCGACGGTGAGTGCCGAAGAGGATTCGAGCGAAAGCCTGACGGAAGTCGGGGCTGAAGATTGTGTAGATGACCGGGTTTAGAGTAGAGTTGAAGTAGCCGAGCCAGAGGAAGAAGCTGGCCAAGTAGTCGCTGATGACGCAAGAGGAACAGATGGGCATCACCAGCGCCATGATGAAGAAAGGCAGCCAGCAGAACACAAAAGCCCCCGTTATGATCGCGAGCGTCTTCGCCGCTTTCCTCTCTCTTTTCGCTTCAAGCGACTCCTTCTTTTCCCTATGCGAGGGAGCGGGAACGATAGCTCTTTCCGCTTTCGACCCATTCGTGACGGTCGAGGAAGACTTCTCTGGCGAAACGGAAGGAGCTTTTTCGTTGATCGTGAACGCAGTTGTGCGAGGTTCTTCATCTAGCGTGTCTACTGTGGAAGTGCTCTGCCCTTCAGTGAGGAGGAGCGAAGCGGCTAGGGCTTCAGTTCGCGTGCGTTGATTGCACTTCTTTAAGTTGAGGAACCGTTTTTTTACGAAGCGCCGGTCTCTAGCTGATTGGACAGGTCTACCGGGTGTAGTAGTTCCATCAGCCGATGTCGGGCGTGGGGGAGGAGGTTCGGTCCTCCTCCTGATTCGTCTTCGGGCAGTTTGGAAGATCTTCCAGTAGAGGATTAGGATGACAGCAAGGGGTACGTAGAAGGTGGACATCGTGGCGAAGATTTGGTAGGCCAGATCTTGGCTGACGAGGCACTTCTGTTGCTGGGTGATGCGGGCGAGGTAGTCGGGGTCCTTCCAGCCCAGCTGTGGGGCGAGGGAGACGACGAGTGCGGCGCTCCACACCATCGCGATCATCATGAAGATGCGCCGCTCGTTGCGGTTGTGGATGTAGTCTACGTCTGTCACAGCCCAGTACCTGGTGGAAAAAAGCAGTTATTATATTTGAATTTAGAAAATCTAGGAGTACTTATTGTACCTTCATTAAGTTTTACCAATAATTAAATAGCAAAAAAGGAAATGGAAAAAATAATAAAGGGGGAAAGGCGTAGTAACGCATGTGTACGGATTTATTCCCTTATTCAAAAACGTCTCGTAACTTAGCAATCCGTTAAGTAATTCGTAAAGGACTATACTATTGAATGTTGAATTTGATAATAAACAATATTTATTTCACAATATGATTCAGAGACTTGGTTATCTAACCCAAGATAAACAAAAAAACAAAATATTTTAGAGAAATTATGGAAAATACGAATAATTATGATAAATAAATGAATATAATAAATAAACATCTTGGGACATCTTACACAAATCGACCTAGTCCCACGGTAAGCTCAATTAAGGCTTGTGATGTGGGTATTAGGCGACGATAAATATAATAGATAGATACATATACGTATAGATACTTAAATACATATACAGCCATGACCAAGGAACAAATATTTGTGGTAAATAAATACACAAATAATGCCCTCGCCGGGATTCAAACCCGGAATCTCTAGCTTCGTAGGCAGGGTCACTACTAACTAGGCTACGGACTCCGTAGCCTAGTTAGTAGTGACGTAGTACGGAGGCTGATAGAGAAAGGAATGATTGTATTGGATCAACGTCTAGTTACAGTCACATCTATAAATATTTGCACACTTCCTAACTTATTACTAGGGGAGGAAGATTTTAATCTGAATAAAGACAACATATTTATGCAGGTGACCGTATAAACGTGAATGCTTAATGATTTAGTACCTGTCTGTAGCTATAGCGACGAGGTGAAGGATGGAAGCAGAGCTGCAGAGCACGTCGCTGGAGGTCCACATGTCGCAGAGCTCCGGGCCCAGGATCCAGCCCTGGCTTACCTGGCAACAAAACAAATGAAGACATGAGCTAATTGAAGCATTCTAGCTTTCATTTACGTACGGGAATGAAAACCTTTACGAAACTGCCTATTAACGACTCTTTAATTTTTTGCCTAATATCATTTCTCAAGTAACATATTGCAGAATTTCATTTCACGTGCCAACGTTAATGTATCTTTCGCATATTTTGGCATTTCAACTTTGGCAAAAGAAAATACGGCCAAATGAAAATTGTTAAATAACAAATAAATAAATATTTTGGGATATCTCACTTAGTCCCACGGTAAGCTCAATTAAGGCTTGTGATGTGGGTATCAAGCGACGATATATATAATAGATAGATACGACGTGTAGTGACGGCAGTAAGAATACATTTGTCACCACTCAAAAACCTAACTCTTCCTACGGGTGTCAGAGCCAACTTAGGAATTGAAGTGTCACTGACCATTCTTTGATAGAAGATTGATGATGGGCAGCAGCGTCATAATAGTGGACACACTACTGCGATTGCCAATCCGCTAACCGCGACGAAATATATTTAATGTGTGTTAGTAATGTTACCCAATTAGTCAAAGAGGATCGATTTGGAAAATTGTTTTTTGGTTTGAAAGAGTATAGTTTTAGTTTGTCCAATAGTCAACAAGGTGTTGTTTATACTTGTAAGCCAATGCATAGCAAGCCATACTCATAATGAGAAATCCTAAATCCGAGTTAAGTACATGAATGCATACCAAAGCATTTTAGAACACAGAATGCAATGGTATCAATTCCGATACATGTATTGAACGCGTTCAATAGATATTACATTACCAGCGTGCCGGCTGGGCAGTCGACTGGAACACTGGGTTTCTGCATGTTATAATAGAAAGTTTGAATAGATCTAAAATAAAAAGGAATTCCTGTTCTTTAGTCTGCTTAAAACTCGGGAACGGCAGAACCGATTTGGCTAATTTTGGTCCCGAAATATTTGTGAAAGTCCAGGGAAGGTTTAAAAGGTAAGAATAATGGAAAATATGCTAGAGAATATCAGAAAAAAAAGAATTTAAGGAAACATTTGATAATTCAGTTACAGTTTAGATTCACTTAGACGAATTCGTATTGAGACTGAAGATATTTAAATAGTTTGATAAGTATTTAAATATTTATTAAACGGGTTACTCACGTAATTTAAGTCTATAATTGCTCGATATGTTTCGATCCATTTAGAGGATCCTCATCATGGAAAACCCGCGACCGAAGACCGACGTGTACTGCGGGTTTACGCTCTGCTAGATGCGGGTGCTCTAAATGGATCGAAACATGTCGAGCAATTATCGACTTAAATTACGTGAGTAACCCGTTTGATAAATATTTAAATATGTTTAAGTCTCACGTTAGTTATAATTCTAAGAGTTTGATAAGTATTGACGAGTGCTTTTACAATAGTTTCCCTTGATGACCTGACCAGTGTAAAATAATATATAATTATTTAGCTGTTTACGTAACCGTAAACGTGAATCATATCAACGACATCAAAATGAGTTATCGACTGTATGATGTAATACTCATATATACTGACATAAACAACCCTAAGCACGCTACCCGTTGGCTAGTCATCCGGAAAAGTCGGTCGACGTCGGCCCGGAGGCGTTACGTTTGCTTGTCCACTTAAACGGCCCTAAACCCGTGCTCACATGTCATGTTCAGAGGCTTTAGGAGTTTAGAAATTGATCACATTTCAAGGACTAGATTTGAAATTCATTATCAGCCTATCTGGGTTCGTTGCTAGACATAGGCCTCTCCCATAGGACAAACCAGTGGTCACATCATCATCAGCCTATGATAGTCCACTGCTGGACGTAGGCCTCTCATTATATTAGGAGATTTCTACTTTATTCGGAGATGGTGAAAAATGCCCTAAATGTGAGTTACTAAGCAGATCTTATCAATTTTTATTGTCACGAGTGACCAAACAGAACATAATTTAATTTTCTTAGTTGTATTTCGTAATGTAAAAAATATTTAAAACCTGTGCACTTACAGCGTTATTTTTATAACTTCATTGTTCAAATGTTCAGCGTAAACTTTGGATGCGCTGTGAATAATTCTATTCTCTCTTTACAATTTAAACGTCATAGAAAGTTAAAACAAACTTGTGTCTGAAGTTGGAATTTCCTTCTTGTTTAAAATGAGGTTGACAAAATTTGCCCGTCTTTACACTATGTAGACTGGAGATACAGGATAGCGCGTTTACCCTTTAAATTAATATCAAGCAGAACGCACGCGGATCCTCATATCTGGTGTGGAATAGATTGAATTGATCTACCCCACTACACCTAACAGTCGTAACAGCCATTGCAAATCAATTCCGAGGTTAGACTTTGATGTCTCGAAATAAGGTAAAAAATTGTTAAAATTTTCTAACAGCTGTTACGTCTATGAGGTCTGATATATGATTCAACTATGGGGTAGCAAGTCTGTCGGAAAACTCGATAGTATTGGGTAAAGCTGGAGGCGTGTTTACTTGTCCACTTAAGTTCGCTAAGCCCGTGTTCACGTGTCATGTGCAGATGGAAACTGTTAAGCTCCTTGTCTGAGGTAACTTCTGTGATACACTTTTGACATGGTCATGGTTATCACGTCAAGTTCGTTGTATAGCGAGATAAAGTCTCTTCATATCACCAAGTCCCCTATAAATGGTAACTTCTTCAAAGTAACTTGAAAGTGTGTCACGCTTTACTACCTGTACGCTAAGCATATGATTGGTATGTCAGTGTGTCGCCGCGAGATAGATTTTCCATCTTTTACTACCTATATGAATAAAAGAGGGAGGGATTGTCTATCTCGCGGCGACATATTGTCGCACTAACCCTGTGCTAAGCCTACTGCTCTCCTTGAATTTTCACGTCATGCTTACTGTACCGTCTGTCTTATGCCTTCTCTAGATATTTGTCCTTATAACCTTCGAACAACATTCCAGAAGAACGACCATGGTCAAAAAATTTCTGGATCAAAATTACCGTTCTCATTCATACTTATAGAAATGTACCAAGGAGAAGTTTCATAAGTTGCGAAACTTCTGTAAATAATGTTTTCGGCAAATTAAATTTAAAAGCAAGGTAATCATGCCGAACCCGTTGTATATGCCTTTTAAGGTATATTCTGTGCCTTGTTTACTCAATTGTGAAATACAATATTCTTCATAACACTTTTGAATAAGTTTCCACGTAAGTTTTAACTTTGGGAACATTCTCAATGAGAAATCACTCTTAAATTCTCATGAAAATTCTCGAAAATTTCTGAGTATATTCCCGCAACTTTGAAAATGTTCTGCAACTTATACATTGTTATTCACGTTCAATCGTTTATCTTGTTTTTTTTTTCTCTTTTACAAGTCTTTAATATTGAACGAACAGTAGTTAGGTACTTCATAAACTGCTCCAAGAGACATGACGAGACACGCCACCAGGTAGTTGGCCACATTCTGCAGGTTCCTCTCGATTATTGTGCTAACATCACCGCCACCAAGTTCTTTATCCATGGTCACGTTATAGTATTCACAGAGTGTTGCTCGTAGTGTTCGTTTCTGGCTCTCGGATATTTTTTCTTCGCTTTTGAGAATTCCTGTCATTCTAAATCTAATTCTTCAATGTCAATACTACTACTACTACATCGTAATATCGTCTGTTTTACAACTTACGCTGTATAACCTAACCATATTTCAGAAGAACAAATATAGTCTAGAAAGGACCATGGGCAACGTTCTATGGTCAATGGACCAACAGAATTGAAAGTTGTGTTATTAAGTAGGTATTTACATTTTATTTCATTCTATGAGCGCTATGACTATTTCCATTGCAAAACTGAGGTATTTGTGTTTTAGGCAGAGTAAAATACGATGATACGAGTAAATGGTGTTTGGACGACCGTGATTTATTTAGAGAGTAGCAGAGCGTCTTACTTTTATAAAATTATCAGACCTTTTTAATGACCCTACTCCCAGCTCTGTTGGATTTTGGTCCATTTTGACGCAGTCCTTTCATGGTGATCTTCACACCGATCTTTATCCTTTTTAAACCTCTCAAATTGGATCAGACGGAACTTACTTCATAAACTGCACCAAGAGGCATGACGAGACACGCCACCATGAGGTCGGCAACAGCCAGCGAAGCCACCAGGTAGTTGGCCACATTCTGCAGGTTCCTCTCGATTATTATTGCTGCTATCACGAACACGTTACCTGGAACAAATGATTTACTTTGGTGTTTTATTCTGCGTGGAGAATTTTATTGCAAATCAGCCGTACGAGTCGTTTCAAGAGTCCAAAAAAAGGATGATGTCATTGCCTGACTACGTGCTTTACATATATGAAAATAAGTAAATTATCTTGGCACATCTTACACAAATCGACCTAGTCCCACAGTTAGCACAATAAGACTTGTGATGTGGGTACCAAGCGATATAATAGATAGATACATATATATGCTGAAATACATAGACAGCCACAACTAAGGAACAAATACTTGTGATAAATAAATAGGTACGCAAATAATGCCCTCGCCGGGATCGAACCCGGAACCTCCAGCTTCACAGGCACGGTCACTACCACCTAGGCTACGGAGCTCGGAGGCTGATTTTGATATGCTATATCAAATACCAGTTTTATGTATAATTTAAATTTGGGAATTCTGAGAGAAATATCCTGCATGTTTATGCAATTAAACTTTTTCTATTAATAACATTTTTCAAAGTTCTAAGTATTTTGCATTTTATAACGCGCCACTCATTAATTACATTATTTAGTGAACGTGTTAGAAAATCCCTTCTAATTATCTGTGCGAGGCTATAATCAAAATAACAACTTTCTGCAATATTTTTCACAAAATATCGAGAATCTTTTACAAGGACCCTACAGCCCACTATTTATGCATAAATAAATTTTGCATGACTAAAAGTGTGATTTATACTTGACAATTCAGCGTAAATATTCCAAAAGGGTCTGCACAACTATGCTTTACAACGACCATAAATAGCAGAGCTCAACTGTCGCTAAAACCGCATACCGAACTCTTATCTCAAGTGAAACCATTCATACTGATATCAAATTTAAATTGAGGAGACTATTTTAAGAATCAGTCGGTCCGTGTCACATTCTATTTGAAATCAAGTAAAGGTGATGGTCATCATCAGTCTATGATAGTCCACTGCTGGACGTAGGCCTCTCCTAATAACTATGCGTATAGACGCATTAGGAGGTAAATGCCTATAATCACCACGCTGTGCAAGCGGATTAGCGATCGCAGTAATGTGTCCACTATGATGACGCTGATGCCCATCATCAGTTTTTTATCAAATAATGGTCAGTGACACGTCAATTCCTTAGTCGACTCTTACGACACCCGCAGGAGGGGTTGGGGTGGTGACAAATGTATTCTTACTGCCGTCACCACACTTTATCAAAAATAATAAGATAAAATTAGGATGTCAGTTAACTAATTTACAGTTTACATTAAAATAATCAATTCAACATATTATTCATATTAATTAAAAAAAAAAAAAAAATATATATATATATATATACATATTAATTGTAATTACCTACATTTACCATAAAAGTAGTATTATTTAGTCTTGGTAAAAGTAATGCCTTGACAACAAAACTATGACATCTTGACCTCTGATATCTTTCACTCGCCAAGTATTCACAATGTCTCAACTCCGTCAACCGTACATGGGTATACCGTACTCAAGACTTACCATACATTACTGCGACGCTTCAACCGACCGTGAGCGGACTTACCAATAACCGGCCGAGTGCGTGTCGGTCCACGTATCATCATCATTATATCAGACGAAAGACGTCCACTGCTGAACATCATAGGCCACTCCCAAAGATTGCCACAATGACGGAATTACTGGCATAGATAGAGGAAATCCATCTAAGTCCTTAGGGTAGGCAGCGCATAGGCGATTTTTTGGTCACTATGTTCCTGCTTTCACTAGGGCCTCAGTTCCCGCTTTCCATCAGGTGGGCTGATAGCTCCGTTGTCTACCTTTGTCACATAAAAAAAGAATGTTATTCCTGTTTGAAATTATTTCACAAGCATGAAGGAAAATAAATATAATATTTATCTATACTCTTAGTCAAAGAATACCGACCGGGTATAAAATTTAATAAAAAATATTGTAAACACGCTGATTTTAAATAGATTTTCAATATGAGTACAGGATGAGCGGATTCTATCTTAATATCTAATTGTGTTGAATTTTTCCTGTTTTTTTCGTAGAATCCGTAAATCCATCCAGAAATATGTAATTTTATCGTCAGATAACTCCGTGGCTAAAGCTCCGTAAAAATAGCAAGTCATGATTAAAAAGCTCCTTTTTTGACGGTTTTTTTATACTCTCTAAAATTTTGCCGGCACAAATCAGTGTAACGACCATTATTTTTTATTGTACGAGTATAATCAATTAATGATGTTTAAGATAATTCTACATAATGTATATCGACGCTGGAAAGGAGAAACTGGATAAGCGACACTTTTGAAGATATTGAGTTATATACACCGTTAGAATTGGCTTTTTCTGCGTCGAATGAGTTAGGTTTCGTATCCATCCGACTATTTTTGTGTCGCTTATCCCATCGGTGATTTAGAGAATTTTCGACCTTTTTTTATTACTAAACGACTTGGTTTTTGACAAATTTTAGGAAAATGGAGATTAGATAAAATATAATTCAACATAATTAATCTTGGATTATTTTACCTATTCGTCATGACACGTAAAATTTTACTTGGATATTTTTGCCGTGTAACAACTAATCTTCACTTGTGGGTTAGCTATTTCTACCTGACTGTATGATATGTCCTCATGTCGTTTGGACAGTTTTACCTTTATCTAAATTTGAAATTTAAGACGGTTAGACAATATTACTTGACTATGATATCTGAACTATTATTGGCGTTTAACCATTTTTATCTACATTTATTTATGAACCATTCCCTTTACTTATCCCTTTTTACTACTTACCTACTTTTTGGAATAAAGTTATAAAAACACCTAAAACCATGTTTTTCTTTTTTCACGTGTAAGTGAATTCGTTTACTAGTCACGGAATGTTACTCATGTAATTAAAATGCCTGACTATGAAGTTTAAAATAGTTATTTTAAACTTCATAGTCAGGCATGAGAAACTTCTCATTTTAAATATGTGGATATTACTTAATGATATATTTATGCTATTTTATCAATTTATATATTTTTACCCGAATATAAAATAAGCCACTTCGGCAACTAGATAATTTTGACATGATGAATTTGTTATATAAGTCTCGGGTGGACCTTATTATCTTCCTTATTTCTTATACAATGTGTTGGTTAGATAATTTTACTTGAATATTTTTTTCCGGCCATTTTGCTTAAGCGACAGTAAATCCTTAAATAACACTTGAATGCCTTAAATTATTAATACATCACAAAGAAAACATATTTAGGTCCATAAATAATGCTTCAATTATTTGATTTCGCCTTCTAGTTAATTTTAATGATTTTTTTTCGAAAATCTCGGCGGTTTTTTGCCTCTCCTGTAAAGTATGCACTGTGTCGCTTATCCAATTTCTCCTTTCCAGCGTCGATATATTTGAAAACTCTCTTTGAAATCAGCGTTCTATTCTTTTCTAAATAGTTAATGCAAGTTTTACGTTTGTTAACATACTTTTTCCCGCTGACAAACAGTACCTATTATGTTTTGCCTAATTTTGCAATTGCAATTGTATTCGTACAAAAACCCTTCTGTTTTGAAGACTTAGTTACTTCATCTCAATCCTGTTTAAATTATCTTTTATGTCAAACCCCCTTATTCATAAATCATAAGCGTCTACTAACTTAACAAGACACTAAGTATTGTTTGTTCCTTTCGGTCTTATACACTGATTGATTAGATCAAAAGAGACAAACAATACTTAGCGGCTTTCTACGTTAGGAAAGGTTTATGAATAAGCGGATAAATGTTGATGATTACCTGTAAGAAATACGACTAATAATATGCAGTATTGTCAAAACCATAAGGAGGTCGTTCTAAAGCTAGCCATGTGATATTTTCCCAAGCACAAAGCTTTATAATTTACATGCTCATCCTCATTCAAAAGCTTTTAATCGGGCACACGTAATGAAACTTTTAGGCTCATTAATTTTCCGCTTTCCGTTAATTTCAGTTATATTCCAATCGCTGCCACCTCCGATCAAACGACGCACACATCGCGCAATATCAAAGGCGTTTCATTATTGTATTTTTTTTTATTTATTTAACCTTTATTGCACAGTAAAAATACAGATACAACAGGCGGACTTAATGCCATAAGGCATTCTCTACCAGTCAACCTACTGGCCAAACAGATAAACATTAATGGTGCGGGATGTAAAGAGTTCATACTTAAATACACTAACAAAATATGAGTACTTGCTAATAATACTCGTAATATAGTTTCAATTGATATGCAATATATGGATGATAAAGCTTTAAATATCAAAATATATAATAATATAATATAATAATAATATACCTGCTCTTTTATAAAGTGTCAAAGGCCCATGGACATAATAACCAAAAAAATAACTATGTGCTGCCTACCTTGAGGACTTAGATGGATTGCCTCTATCTATGCCAGTAATTACACCGGCTATCTTACCCCCAAACCGAAACACAGCAGTGCAAAAACTGCAATTTAGCGGCAGGTTAACGGGTAAGACGGAGGTAGCTAACCGGGCGGACCCTGCACGAGGTCCTACCACCAGCAAATACTTTTGGCGAGACCGTGCATTTAAACGTGAATGAAGCGGTGAATTCCACAATAGAATCCCGAACGCAGTGAGGGATTCTAAAATAGAATCTTGATCGATTCGAATATTAACACCCACGATTATAATTTTGATATCGTATTACATATACTATTTTTCACACTAGCTATGAGAAAAATAAAATGTTTATAAGAAAATGACAAAATCAAATAAATATTACTTATACTCGCTTAACTTGCTCACACATTGAGAATAATTATAAATTATGCAAAGCAAGTACACTGTAATCCGGTATTAAAAATGTTCACAAATGAGGCCGTTAGTGTCATGTAAACGAGCGCATGGATTAACTTGCAAATTGAAATGTAAACTTGTAATTAATTTTGCAAGCGATAAAGCACATTAATCTAATTTATTTCTATGGCGCAGGGCTGAATTGAGTCACGAATAAAGCATTACGACAAATAGGGCAACATCTCCGATTAAAATATATGTTAGATAAATGTTAATGTTATGTTGCTTTTCTTTTATATGCCTATACATTGATATTATGCGATGTGAATCACTTAAGAAAAAAACCAATGAAGAACATTCAGTCCATGCTCAGTGCAGGGTTCCGTTATTATTCAAAGACGGCTGGGCAGGATTTCTTCAAAATAGTTATATTTTAAAGTATTCTGTAAATATTCATATTTTTTTCATTTTCTTCCGATCCACGTTTGAAAAGTTATCGAGGGGGACACATTTTTTAACTTATAGAGTGGTTATCTCCGAAAAGACCTATTCAATTAATTTATACCCCACACCCACAGTAAAGGATTCAATCATCCACATTTTAAACCACACCAAAAACAATTTTTTATTAATTTATAGAAGGTCATTTTGTCGGCGTGACTTATCATACCTATACTAAACCATCTACATCTATACCAAATGACAAGTATTGACTGTCATTGAGCTAAGCTGGATGCAGGTGGCACAGGACCGGTCATTGTGGCAATCTTTGGGGGAGGCCTATGTTCAGCAGTGCACGTCTTTCGGCTGATATGATGGTGATGATGATGAGCTAATCTGCGGTCAGATGCAAAGACAGGCGAACATAGCGAAACTATAAGGGTTCTTGCTTACTAACTACAACCCTACAAATATTTTTATCATAAGATGTAAGTAGTTTATGCGGGATGTCATTTACTTAGTGAGACTTACTTCCTAAAGTGTTCAACTAATTTAATATTCTCTCAATGGGAGCTACGTTGCAATTAGGGTTTGCAAATATTCAAAAGGTATTCGAATATTCGGTTTTTTATTTTGGGATATTCAAATATATATTTAAAGAGTTTTCAGAACACAATTATTTTTAATATATTAATAATAATTGTGTCAGTGCACATGGAAAGGTACCTTGTCACGATTCTGAAAATAGACCTTATGTGATCTTTAGTAAAGTCCATTTTAAACAACACAATTTAATATAATAGTTTATAAGTTTTGTTTTCTTTAGTGTTGTTATTCTTACTTTACCTATAATAAAATTTACTAAGATTATACATTGAACATTAAGGTAAAACGTAAGACGTATCCTGCCGTATCTAATCAACAAAGATAACTAGACATTATCATTATACAGATAATAATTATATCCTAACTGCCCGCGTAGTTTGGGTAGGTAACCTGTTTTACTAGGTTGTACCAGTAGATATTTATTGAAACTTCGTAAAAAGTTACTTAGTTTTCTAGAATAGCATTGATGCTGAATTCGAAGTAAAACGTTTTAATTGTTGCTGTAAAGTGTCTAAATTGAATATTTTTGAGTCATCATCATCATCATCATATCAGCCGAAAGACATCCACTGCTGAACATAGGCCTCCCACAAAGATTGCCACAATGACCGGTCCTGCACCACCCGCATCCAGCGGACTCCTGCGACCTTCACCAGGTCACATGCAGGTATTTTTGAGTAATAAAAAAATTTCAAATATTCGAACAAGTTATGTCTTATTATTCGAATACTAAAATAGACCAAATGTTCGAGTTGCAAGCCCTAGTTGCAATCAAAAGAAAACTCAAGCTATAAAAATATTAAATTCACCTCTGAAAGGAATGCGTTAAAGCACTTTGAAGTAAAATCCACTCAATCTTTTTCAAGCCGCTTTTTGAATCTAATCCCGCAGTAAACAAGATATCCGCCGAATCAACAGCAGGACAAACAGCCTTAAACATGTCCACGAGGCATATTCGAAGGTTTTAATGTCAATTATAAATATAACGTGTCATATTAGCAAATACCGTGGGCGTCTACGGCAGTAAGAATACATTTGTCACCACCCCAACTCTTTCCGCGGGTGTCGTAAGAGTCGACTAAGGGAATGAAGTGTCACTGGCCATTCTTTGATAGAAGATTGTTCATGGGCAGCAGCGTCATAATTTGATTCAATATCCTAATTTTAAATGTAATTAACTTTCTAAGAAAAGTTAATAGAGAAGCAATGTACTTCAAAATGAATCGTTGGCACTTGACAATGACAGATCGCAGTCATTCGCAACGTTTGACAACCAAGCAGAACTCGCGTAACATTGATCGTTCGGAGGCAATAAACTTAATTGTACGGTCAATTTTAATGTTTGTTATAATATGTTAATATCTGAAAACGATTGCTTGTAATGCGTATTACTATCCATTTTCGTAAAAGCCTGGATCATGTTAACACACTGTATATAGTATATTTCTCTGACGAGATACTGTCACGTCGCAATTTAGTCAAGCAGATCAAATAACATTTTAAAAATTGGAATCCGCCTCCAAGTCAAACATCGTCTAAGCAGACGAAGTTTGTTAATATTTATTTATGTAAATATGTTGGGTCAAAGGAGAGAGAGTTTCGGAGTTTTTTTGTATATCGAGAGTTTTGGGTGCAATATTCTGGTTCCGATGAGATTTTGAAGGGATATCCTTTGAGAGTTGTTCCTTTTATGACAAAAAATCAAGCCTACGTAGTAGAAGGCATACTGCAAACATCAATGATCGAACGAGATCTCTGTTATATTTTAGTTACAATTTTGGCGGCACATTCATACAATCTTAGGAGAGTAACACTTGAAATAAAACAATGAAAACGGATAAACTCGCGTATATTAACGAACTTTAACTTCATTCCGACGTTTCGAACACTTTACAGGGTTCGTGGTCTGCGAATGAGTGGATGAGGTTCTAAGATTATAATTCTCTATATTTTATAGTTTTAGTAGATTTCTATAAACTTGGTAATACAAATTAGTATCAACATTTACAAACGATACTTTTCTGATATTTTGTAAGTAGGTATAGTATACCCAGATAATAGATTATCCTTTAATTACGGCATAAAATAAGCGTGAGCACATCGCAATAATAATTAATCATACTCTTAATTATCAGCATACGCTTTTACGCTTCCTCTTTTATGAATACCTATGTGGTTATGACTGTAAATCTTTCACCGATAGAGATCTTTATGTAGACTTCATTTATTTTTAGTGGCATAACTCAAATTATTTTATCCAATATTATTTTGAGGTGTATTTTTTTGCAGTATCACTACCATGTATATAGCGTGTTACTGCCTAGCCACTGAAAACCTTGAAGTGATTTGGTAGGTTATACTGAATAAGTTTTACTATGGGGCCAATCACGAAATCTAAAAAAAAAATGTCTTAATCATACGCTTTGACAACGAAATTTTCTATGAAAGAGTTTTTTTTTTTGAGATTTCTGGGTTAGCTCCATAGAGTATAACCTACCAAATCACCCCGTTCAAGGTTTTCAGTGGCTCATGTAACACCCTGTATAGATTTAAATATTAGATGTCAGATACCAAAGACGTGTGTTTTTTTCAGTACGCGAAATGACAAAATGGCATTTTGCGTTTTTGGCGTTATGTGTCAAAAGGAGAAAAAATACCGAAGCTTACCAACGTTGGAGGTGGAACTCAAACCCACGTCTTAGGCTTTCGCGGCTGATAACTAAACCAATCGGCCACTTCAGCTTAACACACATCGGTCGAATTTCTCGGGTATAATAATATGCAATCTACCTTGGCGCCTAGCTTTACAACAAGTTTCATACACCCGTTGTTTCTTACATCCAATTTCTTCAGGTTCCACTACCAACTAGGCTCAGTTAGTTTTAATTGTTTTTTTAAGTTAAGTTTAGTTATTTTTCTAAGTTAAGCGTAGTTTTTTTTTAATCTAATAATGTATAATTTATTACAGGATCTCAATTCACACATAATAATCCGCCGCAGGCTTCACCAAGATGCTACAAAATGGAATCAGCAACAAGCTTTGTCATACTCACCAATGGCAATATCCGCAACAGGCTTCGTCATTACAACACAAAAAAAGGAAATGTTAATTGCAATCCTCGCTCCGTCGCAGTTTTTTTTTAAAGAAAGATCTAATCATTTCTTTGTTCATAATAGTTTTGCATTTATGTGAAAATAAGCAAAAATATATTTGTATTTTTTCGTGAATATATTAGTATTTGATTTGGCTTTACACAGCACGAAAGATTCGTGTCCGAATGGTAGTTTTCCTCACCATAGTGACCCGTGACACAAATTGAGGACGTCAAAGTGTCAGAGTAGGCCACCGTTTGACATATTAGGCGGAATCGAGTACTGCATCAAAGTCACTTGATCACTTGTCAATCAGATGCCGTATATATATTGGTTTGAAATGATGGTAATTTAAAGATCGTGTTTGAGTAAATCTAGTTCCACGGTAAGCTCAATTAGGGCTTGTAATGTGCGTACTTAGCGACAATATACGAGTATATAATAGATAGATACTCAAATACATACACAGTCACGAACAAGGAACAAATATTTATGATGAATAAATACACAAAATAATGCCCTCGCCGGGATCCGAACCTAGAACCTCCAGCTTCATAAGCAGGGTCACTATCAACTAGGCTACGGAAGCTGACTATTAGTCGAGAACGATAATGTTTATAATTCTTGATCATTATTTTGTAGAAATGGATTTTTATTTTTTAGTCCGGTTTTTTAAGGGATATAAATATTTGTTTACAGAAATGATTTCAGTAATTTATGTATACTTTGTAATCTAATTATAATAAAAAAGACTTAAAAGTCATACAAAAATCAACCTGTGACTTTGACAACGAATGTTACTAAACGATTATTTTTTTTACAAAAGAATAAGAATTAATTTATATTAATAACAACTAGTGTTTTTTACGCTTTTACGTTTGCATACTGCCTGTCGTCTGAGGCTATAATAATTTGTAATTTAACGAGTCGGTACTTAAAAATGTACTATTTTCTTATTAGGTTTCATTTCATAGAACATGTAGTGCCAGCTTTACTTTTTTTATCACTTCCCAAGTCTATCACGAGTAATCTGTGGTCAACGCTCTACGTAGAGCTCACAGCAACTTGACCCGGTCTAGCTACTCTAGCTAGAGCGATGCCGAATGGACGTGTTTCATGTCCGCGAATATGATTCGATAGTGTTTGGTTTAGGCAATGCAATTGCAATCCCGTGTTTTCGTTCGTTTCAATTGAAACCGGGTTTTTGATGGATTGGAAGTTAAGTTTTTGTAGCAAAGGATGTGGGGTAGTTGAATCACGTTATAAAACAAGCCTTTGAAGCCCATGGATAACTGCGACATGAATAGAGTCACAGGTGCGTTGCCGGTCTTTGAAATGAAACCCAAAATTAACATGTTCCCTGTGCATGTATCACATGTGGCATTTAAAGGTATTGATGATACGCGAATGAAGAAAACCTGATCCACGACCCTATTTAAATATAAGGATAATTTTAGATTTTCTCGTACGAGCTAAGCTACGTTAACTTACCTAGACGTATCGGCTCAGAACTGTGTGAATATCATATTGTCAGTCTATCAGCAGTGTGAAAAGTTACAATATGATATTA
>JALPQI010032007.1:0-10000 GCA_025490895.1 Thaumatotibia leucotreta
GGCCCCCTCTGAACCTGATTCAGGAGTAAAAAACATAGGCCAAGAGCAGGCGACATCCGCAGGGACAGAGCAGGCCGTCGGCAGTGATCACATCCCTCCGCTGATCGATTTGCAGGAGGACACCATACAAAATAAAACTTTTGTGGTACAGGCGGAAGTTCACAGGCACGTGCCCGAGGCCGGAACCTCAACTCCGCTACAAACCACAAAACAGACTACCCCGGACGCGACATTGGCACCGATCCCGGTAACGGAGGAGCCTATCGCTATCGCTGGTAGCCCCAGCTCGGACACAACTGAAATGGGGCGGCTGTGGATGAGCGGAGACGTATCCATTAGCAGCCCCGGCTCGAAAACACGAGCGGGAAGACACCGCACAGAGGTTACGCGGAACCTAGATGACATTGTAACGCAACTAAAACAAAATCGAAGCGTTACAAAGGTCAACAAACTTACAATAATGAAAGCTGTCGAAGCCATCCGAGACGCCACTATCAGGTTCACAAACGAGATGGACGTCATAGGTGTGGACCACGTGAGCAAAGCACCCACTACATCAACTCAAGAGCCTACAATAGACGCAATACAGTTGAAAAAGGACATAATTGCTGGAGTTCAGGCAGAAATCTCCAAAATGCGCGCTGAACAGCAGGCCCTGAAGGAGATCGTTATGAAGTCCGTAAGCAATGAAGTGAGCAAAGAGCTCAATGACGATGACGACGCTCACGAACCATTTTCATCGGTAGTCAGAAGAGGCAAAAAACAGAAGGCACAGAACCGAGGCAGCACTGGCGGCGGCGGCGGGACCGAGTCGTGAGGACGACATGGCCACACCCGCCATCGGTAGACCATATAAGCCCAAAGTAAGCCGAACAAATGTGCCTCCTTCTTCGCCGACTAACTTTGTAGTCCTGCTCGAGTCTATCGACCCTAGACACGACGGCAAGGACGTCCTAAAGGAAATTAAGGAAAAAGTAGACGTGGTCGACATTGGAGTCGGCATTAAGAGCGTGAGAGAGACTCGCAACAACAAGGTGCTTATCAGTTGCGAGTCCAATGAAGATAGAAAGAAACTAAGTGCTGCCATAAAAGCCAAATCACCTAACATTACTGTCCAGGAGCCTAAACTGCGCAATCCTAACCTGCGGATTATAGGCGTCATCTCGGAATACGCGAACGCAAAAATCGAGGACGCCATAATCAGACAAAACAACATTCTACTGGCAGGAATCGCAGAGGGCAGTAAGACAGTTAGGTATATTCGAACAGCAAAAGGCCGAAATGACGCTGTTAAAAATGTCATTGTCGAGGTCAGCCCGGAAGTGTGGGCTGCGACACAGAACCAAAAAGTGAAAATCGGGTTCCAATCAGTGCTAGCTGTCGACCAGTCACCGGTCGTACAGTGTTTTAAATGCCACGGGTTTGGACACCGCGCAACAGAGTGCAAATCCGAGCACAAATGTGCTTACTGCGCTGGCGACCACGACACACGCAGCTGCAATGCTCGAGAGGCCTCACCGCGCTGCATAAATTGCATCAGCAGTAGCAGAGACGACAGTCATTATGCGTTCAGCCAAACTTGCAGCGAATGGATAAAGTGGGACCGTATAGCCAGACAGGCTATACGGTACTGCTAAAGGCGTCCCAAAGATAGACAATAACAGAACACTCACTGCAGTTCAATGTAATTTAGGGAAAGGGAGCAACGCCATGCAGGAGCTCGTACAGTGCGTAAAGCAGTATGAATATGATGTCATATTCATCACCGAACCGTTCGTAGGAAATAAAACTACTATGAGCGGCATCGATGAATATGACATCTATCAATTTGCCAATGGAAGCAACAGGACCAAAGCCTGCCTAGGCATTCGGAAAAAGTTAGGAAATTACATTGGAATTACCCAACATGCCACCACTAACTTATCCACTGTTCAGCTTTCGTTGCCAAATAAGAAATTATTACTCTCGTCTGTCTACGTGGAGCCCGGTGAGGATCCATCCAACACGCTGAACCATCTTGAGCAAATGCTTAAATTATACCCTAATACCGAGCACATTATTTGCGGGGACCTTAATGGATGGCACACAACATGGGGCTCCACGAAGAACAACGATAGAGGTCGGGCAATAATGGATCTATTAATTGCAAGCGATCTCGTGGTTTGCAATACAGGAAACGAAGCCACTTTCCAGACGATAACACATGGACAAATCAAAACATCTATTGTGGACCTTACCATTGCAACCATGGGGATAGCTAGCAAGATTACTGAATGGAAGGTGAATACTAACATCGTGCCCTCTTCGGACCACCATGGCATACAATTTCAAATAAATGTTAACGTACCCATAACCAAACATAAAACATCAATATCCACGTTCAAATACAACACAGATAGAGCTAATTGGAACACTTTCGATGACGAGCTAAAGATAAACATGGAACAGGCAGAGCTTCAAAATACTAATATTGACACACTTACAATAGAAGAAATAGAAACATATATAACAAAACTTACAAAAACTATAACAAGAACGTGTGATAAAACTTTTATTCGCAAAACCGCTCACAAGAAAGCCATATGGTGGACCGAGGAGCTCACCAACATGAAAAAGAATGTCATCCGTCTTCACCACCGCCTCCAAGATCTGAAGCGTGGCAGGAAAGACCTCAGCAACATAATCCGAGAGTTAACAGAAGCCAGGACTGAATATGCGCAAAAGATACGCAAAACTTCCACCGATCACTTCCGTGAATTCTGCAAAAGTCAGGGTAGGGATGACGTCTGGTCAGTGACTAATCGCCTCCTTAAGAATACACCACAACCTCAACCACCTGCAACCTTAAAGGTAAATAATAACATATACACGACATCCATTCAGGACACGGCGGAAAAACTAGCCAACAAATTCTTCCCTGACGACTCTACCACCGCAGACACTCCACATCACACACTGGTTAGAAATAAGACGAACACACCAGATATCCAAAATAATGACACTGCTAACGAACCTCCCTTCAAGACATCGGAAATCATGGAAGTGATTGACAGCATGAACTCAAAAAGAGCCCCAGGAATGGACAGTCTCACAGCAGACATATGCAAACGAGTAATAATGACATACCCAGAGCAAATGACAAAACTATACAATAGATGCTTACAACTCAGCCATTTTCCCACAAGCTGGAAAACTGCCTTTATAAAGACAATACCGAAGCCTGGTAAAGACGATTATAAAGACATTTCCGCTTATAGACCCATAGGACTCATAAATGTACTGGGGAAAGTCCTGGAGAAACTGATCGCCCAACGACTTACTTACTTCTTACGCACCCACAACGCTTGCAATTCCCAGCAGTTCGGGTTCAAGGAACAGAGCTCCACAACTGATGCCTTAAACAACGCAATACATCACATCAAGAAGTACAAGTCAGAACACAAACTCGTTGTGGCGATCTCGCTGGACATCGCAGGGGCTTTCGACCACGCATGGTGGCCAGCCCTTTTGAGTCGACTTGCTGAGGTTCACTGTCCTGGAAACATCTATAATATCATACGCAGCTATCTCACCGACAGGAAAGTCACCTTAAACTACGCGGATGCTACCTTCACAAAGGAACAGTCGCTTGGGTGTGTCCAGGGTTCTGTTCTAGGACCAATATTTTGGAACACAATCGTGGACACGCTCTTGGACTCTCCTTTGCCTGAGGGTAGCCATCTGCAAGCATACGCCGATGATATTCTGCTGATCTGCTCTGCAGACAGCGCTCAGCAACTAGAACAGAAAACAAACTACATACTTGAAAATATTGTACAATGGGGAACAGACAATAAATTAAACTTTGGAGCTCATAAAACCGTAATGATCACACCAACACCCAAAGCTAAAGAGGCAAAGATAATCATGGATAACACGCCAATCACGTTCAGTGATCACTTTAAGCTTTTGGGTGTAATAATAGACCAGAATTTAAAATTTCATAAACATGTCGAATACGCAATTAGTAAGTCTCTCAAAATATACAAACGACTCTGTATTTTTATAAAGCCTACGTGGGGGGTACACTCGGAAAACGTAAGGGTCATCTATCGTCAAGTCATTGAGCCTATTGTGACCTACGCTGCTGAGATTTGGCACACTGCAGCGAATTATAAAATGACACAGAGAGCATTGCTAAGTCTCCAGCGTGGGTTTGCAATTAAAATAATTCATGGCTTCAGGACCCTCCCGACTATAGGATCGATCGCACTTGCTGGTCTCACACCTCTTCCCCTTAAAATAAAAGAGGTGGCGTCTATCGAGAGCACCAAACGATCAAGGACAACCAAATACTTACCTGACGACATACAATATGATAAAAGAATACCAGTGGAGAAACTAATGCACCCAGCACACAGGACTGAAATAAAAATCAAGGAAGTAGCCAATCAACAAGATCTAGAGCCATATTACACCATGGACATGAACAGACTGTACACGGATGGAAGCAAGCACGACGAACTGGTCGGCGCGGCAGTAGTTGTCCATCACCCTGATGGACGTGAAACTACAAGAAAATTCAAATTGCACGGTAGCTGCACTGTATTCCAGGCCGAGTGCCTGGCAATTGAGCAGGCATGCCAGCTGTGTCTCACACTCGGTCTGGAAAAAATCAACAATCTTTTCCGACTCGAAATCAGCGCTACAAGAACTAATGTTCAGGAGCACTACGAATGCAACAATTAGCAGCGCTCAAAAGCTCGTAGCAAAAATTAAAGAAAAAGGCCACCAAATAGAATTCTCGTGGATCAAAGCCCACAATGGGTTATTAGGAAACGAGGCAGCGGATGCCGCAGCTAAGCATGCGGCGCAGCTGCATAAAATACCGGACTTCAGTAAGTTCCCGATATCCTACCACCGGAGACATACACGAAAGGAAACAATAGAAATGCATAATAACATATACCAAAATAGCACCACTGGATTACACCTTAAAGCATGGCTCCCAACACTAGATCACATAGCCGAAATCCGCAACCACACCTCAATCTCCTTTCAACTGACACAAATATTGACTGGCCACGGCTATAATAAAGTATATCTCCACAGGCATAAAATCACACAAGACAACGTCTGTCCATGTGATAACAACACGCCTCAAACCATAAAGCACCTGTTAGAAACTTGCCCGAAATATACTGTTCGAAGACTCAATCATGAAACCCTCTGTAATATCCATAACGTAGAGCCATATAATTTAAACCGAATACTAGAAAAAGAAAGCACAAAAGAATCCTTCATAGATTATATTACACATATAGTAAATACACTGAAGAAATTTAACAATACATAGAAAAATTAACAACAGAAATAGTTACAAGTAAAGTAGAAAAATAATAGGAAATTCCGGTAGCCCGTATCATACGCGGGAACCAACAGCACAAGTCCAACTGCCGCCCGTATCCTTAGCGGGGACAGTTGGATTCATCCACAGTTTGAATATAAAAAAAAAAAAAAACCTAACCTAACCTAACCTAACCTAACCTAACCTAACCTAACCTAACCTAACCTAACCTAACCTAACCTAACCTAACCTAACCTAACCTAACCTAACCTAACCTAACCAAACCTAACCTAACCTAACCTAACCTAACCTAACCTAACCTAACCTAACCTAACCTAACCTAACCTAACCTAACCTAACCTAACCTAACCTAACCTAACCTAACCTAACCTAACCTAACCTAACCTAACCTAACCTAACCTAACCTAACCTAACCTAACCTAACCTAACCTAACCTAACCTAACCTAACCTAACCTAACCTAACCTAACCTACCTAACCTAACCTAACCTAACCTAACCTAACCTAACCTAACCTAACCTAACCTAACCTAACCTAACCTAACCTAACCTAACCTAACCTAACCTAACCTAACCTAACCTAACCTAACCTAACCTAACCTAACCTAACCTAACCTAACCTAACCTAACCTAACCTAACCTAACCTAACCTAACCTAACCTAACCTAACCTAACCTAACCTAACCTAACCTAACCTAACCTAACCTAACCAAAGTGACCCATTTTTGCACCTTTGTAAAGCATTTTTGCCCCGACTTTTAGAGACCCCTATTACCCCTCAGTCCCTTCTGGTTAAAAAGTTATTCAATTTTTTCATAATCTCAACTTAGTCAAATTTCAAAAATTCATAACTCCCTCAATTTTCAACATTTCTCTAATTTTTCTTCTGTTTTAAATACACCTCAAATAGTTCTAAATTACCCTGTATTAATAAAAATTCCACATACAAGACTTCTATTTCAAATTCGCATTCTCCCTGAAAAAAGTCGTACCCTCATGGAAAAAAATAGCAATACACATTTTCACAAATAACTCTGGATCCACTCGGTCGATTTTTATTTTTCTTTGTGTTTCTGTTAGATTTAATTTTTTGCAACCTTTTTTGTTATTAGAGTCATCCACGTATCTCCAATAGTTTCCTAGTTATTTCAGAAAGTCATCTCCCTCATCTTTTTTAGTGAATTTTAGGTTTTTCGAAAACTTTGTTCAGCGAACCTGTTCCGAAAAATCTTATTTTCACACAATATTTAGAAACTTGTTGCCCGCCTTTTTTGGTGCTATTTTCATTTGCCAGTCTTTAATAGTTTTTGAGATATTAATTTTTTAGTACTTTTTGCACATCCACTTTTTCAAACCTCTGCCATTTCGTTGTATTTATAGATATTTCCGATCTGTTTTCACATTTAAGTAGATTATTGCTCATTTTAAATTACCCTGCCTTAAAATTTATAATTTACAAACACTTTTCATACAAATATTTCCAAATATCCCCAAATTTTTTGTCGCCTGCAAAAAGTGTCCGAGCAACGCACTTTGAGTAACAATATCTTCACTTCCCAACGGTAAATTTCAATTTTTAATAGCTCTTTTAATAGATTTTAATAGTGTCTTTATCTTCTACTTACAACTCTTTCCTTGCAAACAGCTCCTTCTTCCTGAAAATTCACTTTTTCTAAAAATTTAAAATCTTTCCGTAAAAAATTCTTTACTTTGTCATTTGCTGACCCAAAAATCTGAAAATCTACACATATATAGATCGCAATAAGACCTACTTTGCGACATAATTTCAGATTTTTTAAAGCATTATTTTGGAAGATATCGAATTTTCAAATCTTCAAAAATAACTATTGCTTGAGTAATTCATGTTTATGGATTTCACATAATTTCGATCCAATATGAGTCCCATAAACCCACCGGATGCTGCAACGCAGCCCAATGATCGAAATAAATTCGACATTCTTCCTCGCATTGGCGAATCGCAGGACCTTCAGAGACCTGGAAGTTCTCTGAACTCCCAATCCATGGAGCGGCTCCAGCTCAGTCTGGAGGACACACCGGATGATACTGGCAATGACGACGCTCACGATGCCGACTCCTCGGTATTCCTTGACGCCACAGACCCGGAACAAGAGTTCCGGCAATTAATATTCCAAAAAACAGACGCCATCAAAGTAAAGCTCACTGAGGGCCGCAGCCTCACAAAAGTAAATAAAAGCGCTATCCTGGAGTTGGTACATGAGATACAAACAATTCTCACGACCACTAAAACCGCAGCGAGGTCCAATGCTGAGCCGACAATGAACCAGGCAACCATATCTGCCATTAAACACGCCATAAAGGACACTGTTAAAGAAGAAATGTCCAAATTAAAACAGAGCGTACTGTCGGTCCAGCGGACCTCTGTGTCATATGCGGCGGCACTGAAAAAACCGCAGACACCCCTAACTCCCACAATGCCTACAACATCTAAACCGGCCATAATACTGGTCCCCAAGAAGGAAGTGGCTAGCTCAGCGGAAACACTAAAGGCCTGGAAGGAGAAGACCTCCTTCCGTGATACCAACTTCGCTCCTGGCAGGATACAGTTTGTGTCCAATAAAAAAGTACGCGTCGAATTCGACGACGTCACGCAATGCCAAAAAGCCCTAGATAAGACAAATGTGGCAGACTCCGGTGTCACTGCTGAGGTCTCCAAAAAACTGCGACCTATGGTCATCCTCAAGGGTGTCCCAACCGACGTACCTCCGGAAGAGCTCGTAGATGTACTCAAAAATCAGAACGAATGCATCTCAAACGTACAAAGCAATGATCTGGTGTTCCGCTTTAAACGCAAAAACCGTAAAGAACACCTTTACAACGCTGTTCTAATGACCTCCCCTGAAGTATGGAAAGACCTTATTAAATTAGGCAAAGTTAACATTGATTTCCAGAAGGTACACCTAGATAATTTCACCCCTCTCCTTCAGTGCTTCAAATGCCTGCAATTTGGGCACACAAGTAAGAATTGCACTAACCCACACCGCATCTGCTCCCACTGCTCTTCTAATAGTCACGAGTATAATAGCTGTCCCAACAAAACAGATAAATCAAAGACCAACTGCCACAACTGCACCCAATATAATAATAAAAACAATGTAAAGAACGGTAAAACCAACCACGGCGCGACATCCGAAAACTGCCCTCGAATCCTCCATATGCTGCAAAAAATAAACAATAGAATTGATTATGGATCCTAACCACTTAAACAACAATAGTACAACTAACCATCACATTAAATGCATTCAAATAAACACAGGTCGCAGTAAAAACGCAATTCATGAACTATCCGTACATCTCGATAAATACTCCTCTGACATTGTTTTTATTTCCGAACCCCACATAAGCAACAGCAAAATTATGAAAAACGTACCCGGTTATACCACTTACCAATTTTACTCGGATCGCCCTGTTAGAGCGGCGATATTAATCAAAGATAATTTGTGTAGTGCAATTGGCTTGACGGAGTTTTCGGACTCCGACCTTAGCGTCGTTTGTCTTACTGACAACAGAGGGCGAAAGATTTACTTGGCATCTGTTTATGTGGAGCCAAGGCAGGATAAACATCAGGTGTTGCAGAGGTTGGAACACTTCCTGCATCGAACCGCGGGATCGAGGCATGTCATCTGCGGGGATTTCAATGGTTGGAGTAACCTGTGGGGATGCCCAACCAGCAACCGACGAGGCAATGACATAGCCAACATCATCGCGCTCCACAACCTTAAGGTCTGTAATGTGGGAACTGTGCCAACGTTTGAGACCGTCACTCATGGAGCACCCCGTTCGTCAATAATCGATATCACACTCACCGATCTGGCGATGGGGATGTCCGTGGATGATTGGTCTGTAAGTCACGACATATGCCCATCCTCAGACCATAATGCTGTAACATTCAACATCTCACTCAATCGACTTCACCTATCCAAGAACAAAAAATCGTCTACTTTCAAATACAACACGCGTAGCGTCAAGTGGGACCTAATGGCGGAGACATTCAGCACGGAACTCAGAAAACACCTACCACCGTCCAATCATATCAGTGAGTGTACGAGTCAAGAGTTGGAGAGGTTTGTATTAGACCTCACCTCAGCCATTCAAACTACGTGTAACAACACACTTCCTCGCTCCAACAACTACCCCAGGCGTGCTCCCTGGTGGAATGACACGCTTGAGGAGTTGAAAAGGAAAGTGATCTCCAACCACCACAAACTGTCAAAGCAGAAAAAGCGTCGGCTCCCCCTAGATGAGTTGCTCAATGAGAGGAACAAACTCAAAAAGGAGTATTCTGACGCTTTCTGCGCGGCCTCCACCAACTCTTTTAAGGACTTCTGCCAGAAACAGAAGAAAGAGGATGTCTGGTCCGTCACTAATCGTCTCATAAAATCACAGCCACAGGCACAACCTCCATCTACTTTAAAACTGCATGACGGCAGTTACACCACTGACACCACTGACACAGCCACTGCGCTCATGAACAGATTCTACCCGGACGACGACCAAGACTATACCCAATCTCAGGCAGACACTCGTTCCCTCATGCATGAACCAATGCACACACCTTCAGAAGCCCTTTTCACCTGCAAAGAGGTGATCGAGTGTCTGAAAAATATGAATCCTAG
>JALPQI010032007.1:15000-19155 GCA_025490895.1 Thaumatotibia leucotreta
CCCACTGCTGCACCCATTACCCCTAACCCTCCGGAAACCTACGCCAGTAAAGCAGCTTCGACTGCGACGCGTCGGAACAACGTGAAAGAGCCTCGTCCCGCCCAACGCCCAAACCCCCCATCCAGCAGGCCTGCAATGGTAATAACTTCCAAGAAACCAGTAAAGTCCCCTTCGGAAACTCTACAGGCCTGGAGAAGCACTGTCTCCTTTCGCGACATGACTTTTGCCCCAGCAGCTGCCAAGTTTGTCTCGAACAACAAAGTTCGAATCGAGTTTGACAATGTTGTCCAACGAGATGCAGCACTGGCTAAATCCAACTCCACATTTAGCGACGTCACTGCCGAGCCGGCACGCACCCTCAAACCGTCCATAATGATCAAGGGTATCAGCGTAGACACGCCCAAGGACCTGCTGGCAGAGATCATCCTGCAGCAGAATCCTGACATCCAAGACAAGGCCACATCGAACTCGGACCTTGTCTACCAGTTCAGCAGAGGCAACCGCAAATCCCACCTTTACAACGCGGTACTGATTGCTTCCCCAGACGTATTTAAAGCCATAGTCACATTAGGCAAGGTCAACATAGACCACCAGAGGGTGCATGCATGTGAGCATGTTCCCTTGCTGCAGTGCTTCAAGTGCCTCCAATTTGGACACACCAAAAAGCACTGCAAGGGTTCCATCGCGTGCTCCCACTGTGCCTCGGCTGAGCACGAATACGCAGGCTGCCCCGTCAAGGATTCCCCAAATGCCATCAAATGCTTCAACTGCACTTCCGCTAAATCTAACACCACCTCCCGCTCACCTGCCCCCTCCTATCATCATAGCGCTACCTCCGTCACCTGCCCACTCCGAACTCTAATGGAAACCAAAGTGAAATCCCGAATTAACTATGGATCATAGAAACTCACAAGCTAACGTCAATCCACCTAAAGACAAATATAACATCTTGCAAATAAACTTGGGCCACGGCAGGAACGCCCATCAGGAAATGGCAGTGTATCTCAGCGGGCAGGATACCTGTGATTTCGCTTTTATAAGCGAACCCTACATACCAGCTGGCAGTAATGTTATGAGGGATGTACCAGGGTTCACCACTTACCAATTTCCTTCTCCTGACAGAACGACTAAGGCTGCTCTCCTTATAAGAAACTTTGGGGTCAGTACATTAGGAATCACTAAGTTCTCAACTCCCAACTTGAGTATCGTTCAACTGACGCAGAGAACCGGCAGGAAGGTGGTCCTGTCGTCCATATACGTTGAGCCTAGAACTGACCGACACAATACCCTGAAACAACTGGAGGAACTCCTCAATGATTTTACAGGCGCTCTGCACATCATCGGAGGGGATTTCAACGGGTGGCACCCGTCATGGGGATGTAAGCAGCCAAACGCCAGGGGTAACCAAGTAGCCGATTTGACCATATCCCACGACCTCACCATCTGTAACATTGGCACCGACCCAACATTTGAAACCGTGACCCATGGCCTCCCCAGGGCTTCTATTGTTGACCTCACTTTGATAAGCAACCACTCTCGTTGCGGACAAAACCAGATAAACGTCGAGAACTGGCGCGTTGACTTCAACATCTGTCCCTCCTCTGACCACAACGCTATCACCTTCTCCATTCCGCTCTCCAACAACAAAGCTTTAGATTTCAACAAAAAACTTAAACTATCCACCTTCCGATATAACACCGCTAATGTCAAGTGGGACCCCCTTAAAGAACAGTTCCGATCAAGCCTGGTAAATAAAATCCCCGACACAGCAGAAATCAACCACTGCACTAAAGACGAGCTCGATCGCATCATAGAATTAACTACCGATGCCATTCAGAAAACCTGCGATGACCTTCTACCCCGCTCCCAAAAACCGCCTAGTCGCCCCATTTGGTGGAACGATGACCTTACCGAGCTCAAAAGGCAGGTAATCCAAAACCATCACCAGCTCAGCAAGGCTGTGAAGCGGGGACTCCCGATCACCGATATTGTTCAGGAGAGGGACAAAATAAGAAAGCGATACTCTGATGCGTGCTGTGCTGCCTCTACTGCTACATTCCGTGCTTTTTGCGAGCGGCAGGGGAAAGAGGACGTTTGGTCCGTAACGAACCGCATTATGCGCACCCGACCCATTACCCAGCCCCCTGCTACTCTCCTACTCCCGGATGGCAGCTACACCACCGACTCGAAAGACACCGCAGAGAACCTCCTCAGGGTCTTCTACCCGGACGATAACCCACACGAAGACACCGGCCAACAGAAGGATGTCAGAGGTCAAGTGGATAACGCGCCGGAACACCCAGATGAGCCGCCGTTCACTAAGACCGAAGTCCTCGAGACTCTTAAAACTATTGGTCACAAAAAGGCCCCCGGTGCCGACCACTTGACTTCTGACATCTGCTACCAATTCGCCGAATGCTTCCCCGACGTGATCACTAGCATCATGAACAGGTGCTTGTCACTAGAATACTTCCCGACCACCTGGAAGTCTACTGTCACCAAAATTATACCAAAGCCGAATAAGGACGATTACACTAAGTCATCATCCTACCGGCCTATTGGTTTGGTGAAGGTATTTGGCAAGCTCCTGGAGAAGCTGATCATAAACCGGCTAACCCACCACCTCCACCTCAAGGGCAAAATTGTACATCGGCAGTACGGCTTCCGCCTACAAACAAACACCACGACTGCCATCCAAGACGCTCTCGACATCATCTTAAACGCCAAGAACACCGGCGAACACGTTCTGGCCGTCTCACTCGACATTAAATCGGCGTTCGACATGGCGTGGTGGCCAGCAATCTTCACAAGACTACAGCACAACGACTGTCCGCGTAACATCTATCAGATGTTACGAAGTTACGTCACGGACAGGTCAGTTTCCGTTAACTTCTCGGACTGCTCAGCGAGAAAGGTGATGACCAGGGGATGCGTCCAAGGATCGGTCGTCGGGCCGATCTTATGGAACTTGATCTTGGACGAGCTCCTCGAAACCGAGATGCCCCCGGGATGTCACCTTCAAGCCTATGCTGATGACGTGCTTTTGATCTGCAACGCCAGATACGTCGAAGACCTAGAACGCCGCACCAACCAAGCCGTCGAGCGCATTGTGGAGTGGGGAAACAGTGTGAAGCTCACGTTCGGATCCGACAAGACACATGCAATCGCCTTCACTAACAAGGCAGCCAAGACCCGCATCTTATGTGAAGGTTCCCACGTCCCCTTTGTCCCTCACATAAAATATCTTGGAGTTTTCATAGACAGCAGGCTAAAGTTCGTCAAACATGTGAACTACGTCATAGACAAAGCCAAAAAGCTGTTTATGAAGCTCCAAGCCTTCATACGCCCAACCTGGGGAGTCCACCCAGAGAACATCAGGACCATTTATTACGGAGTCATCACTCCGATCATCACTTACTCGGCTTCCATCTGGGTGGACGCCCTAAAGTTCAAGTGTGTCGAGAGCAGATTGCTCTCACTACAGCGACTATTCGCTATCAAAATCATTCGGGGATTCAAGACCTTGAGCACTGTACTCTCCATCACACTTGCCAAACTACCACCTTTACCAGCGCGCATAGCGTGTACTGCGGAGGTGGAGAATGCCAGGCGATCTGGGCACGCCTCTTACCTCCCGCGGGACCTCCCAATCGAGCGCCTAGCGGCTCCATCGGAGCTTCTTCATCCATCCAATAGAGTCACTATACCGTTCACCGAAGTAAACAATATCGCCGAACATGACGAAACAATAATTACACACACACTTACCACACCTGACACATGGAGAATATACACCGACGGAAGCAAAAGCGAAGACGGGGTTGGAGCAGCCTTTGTGATCGTCAGACCCAACCACCCGACGATCACTAAAAAACACAAACTTCACGACTGCTGCTCTGTCTTCCAGGCGGAGCTCGTCGCAATCAGGGAATCCCTCACTTATGCCTACAAACACCATCCGCGCGAGCTCCTCCTGTTCTCAGACAGTAAGTCCTCACTTATGGCAATAAAAGACCCCAACAACTTCAACAACATCGTTGCACAAATACACACACTAATTCACACACACCCAAACACATCAACACACTTTTTCTGGGCTAAGGCACATTGCGGAATACCGGGGAATGAGCTTGCTGACCAAGCAGCTAAGGAAGC
>JALPQI010032008.1:0-17124 GCA_025490895.1 Thaumatotibia leucotreta
CCCTAGAAACCCAAAGAGTGGAGCCAGGCATGCAAGTTCCTGCACCAGAACCAGTGGGAGACGTCTGTCTCGCACACAACACCACCTACACCGTTGAAAATCGCCCGGACGTCTTGCTTCCTCCCGCAATAGCAGATCAACTCATCCAGACTGGCACACTGTCACCCAGACCTCATGTCACAGTGCAGGACAAACCTGTAGCCACACTGCAAAGGACACCGGAGCGGGCCGCTCTCGGGGCGGCACCGGCGAACCTCACGCCGGATGCCCCGAGCCTTGCGGAAACCTCCGAGATGGACAGGTTGTGGCTCAGTGGAACTTCCGCTGACGGAGGTCGAGCGTCTCGCCTCTGGACGCTATTAAAACCCAGTCTGGATGAAATCCACACTCAGCTGCACGCTAATAAGAGTGTCACTAAGCAAAACAGAGTTGCGATCGACAAATGTGTCAACGACCTGCGCAACCACATACAAGACTACATACGGGAAGTCGAGACACTAAGCGTGGAGGCAGCCCCATACACGAACTCTCCCGGAAGGCTCTCCTTCAGCCAAGCAGCTCTGCGCAACCTCAACACTCGCTCAATCAGCACACAGACCGACGGCGATGACGCATACGTCACCACCAACGCCTCAACAGTCGCAGTGATTAAAGCAGCCATCCGGGAGGAGCTGGGAGAGCTCACCGTCCGTCCCCATCGCGCTCCCACTGCTGCACCCATTACCCCTAACCCTCCGGAAACCTACGCCAGTAAAGCAGCTTCGACTGCGACGCGTCGGAACAACGTGAAAGAGCCTCGTCCCGCCCAACGCCCAAACCCCCCATCCAGCAGGCCTGCAATGGTAATAACTTCCAAGAAACCAGTAAAGTCCCCTTCGGAAACTCTACAGGCCTGGAGAAGCACTGTCTCCTTTCGCGACATGACTTTTGCCCCAGCAGCTGCCAAGTTTGTCTCGAACAACAAAGTTCGAATCGAGTTTGACAATGTTGTCCAACGAGATGCAGCACTGGCTAAATCCAACTCCACATTTAGCGACGTCACTGCCGAGCCGGCACGCACCCTCAAACCGTCCATAATGATCAAGGGTATCAGCGTAGACACGCCCAAGGACCTGCTGGCAGAGATCATCCTGCAGCAGAATCCTGACATCCAAGACAAGGCCACATCGAACTCGGACCTTGTCTACCAGTTCAGCAGAGGCAACCGCAAATCCCACCTTTACAACGCGGTACTGATTGCTTCCCCAGACGTATTTAAAGCCATAGTCACATTAGGCAAGGTCAACATAGACCACCAGAGGGTGCATGCATGTGAGCATGTTCCCTTGCTGCAGTGCTTCAAGTGCCTCCAATTTGGACACACCAAAAAGCACTGCAAGGGTTCCATCGCGTGCTCCCACTGTGCCTCGGCTGAGCACGAATACGCAGGCTGCCCCGTCAAGGATTCCCCAAATGCCATCAAATGCTTCAACTGCACTTCCGCTAAATCTAACACCACCTCCCGCTCACCTGCCCCCTCCTATCATCATAGCGCTACCTCCGTCACCTGCCCACTCCGAACTCTAATGGAAACCAAAGTGAAATCCCGAATTAACTATGGATCATAGAAACTCACAAGCTAACGTCAATCCACCTAAAGACAAATATAACATCTTGCAAATAAACTTGGGCCACGGCAGGAACGCCCATCAGGAAATGGCAGTGTATCTCAGCGGGCAGGATACCTGTGATTTCGCTTTTATAAGCGAACCCTACATACCAGCTGGCAGTAATGTTATGAGGGATGTACCAGGGTTCACCACTTACCAATTTCCTTCTCCTGACAGAACGACTAAGGCTGCTCTCCTTATAAGAAACTTTGGGGTCAGTACATTAGGAATCACTAAGTTCTCAACTCCCAACTTGAGTATCGTTCAACTGACGCAGAGAACCGGCAGGAAGGTGGTCCTGTCGTCCATATACGTTGAGCCTAGAACTGACCGACACAATACCCTGAAACAACTGGAGGAACTCCTCAATGATTTTACAGGCGCTCTGCACATCATCGGAGGGGATTTCAACGGGTGGCACCCGTCATGGGGATGTAAGCAGCCAAACGCCAGGGGTAACCAAGTAGCCGATTTGACCATATCCCACGACCTCACCATCTGTAACATTGGCACCGACCCAACATTTGAAACCGTGACCCATGGCCTCCCCAGGGCTTCTATTGTTGACCTCACTTTGATAAGCAACCACTCTCGTTGCGGACAAAACCAGATAAACGTCGAGAACTGGCGCGTTGACTTCAACATCTGTCCCTCCTCTGACCACAACGCTATCACCTTCTCCATTCCGCTCTCCAACAACAAAGCTTTAGATTTCAACAAAAAACTTAAACTATCCACCTTCCGATATAACACCGCTAATGTCAAGTGGGACCCCCTTAAAGAACAGTTCCGATCAAGCCTGGTAAATAAAATCCCCGACACAGCAGAAATCAACCACTGCACTAAAGACGAGCTCGATCGCATCATAGAATTAACTACCGATGCCATTCAGAAAACCTGCGATGACCTTCTACCCCGCTCCCAAAAACCGCCTAGTCGCCCCATTTGGTGGAACGATGACCTTACCGAGCTCAAAAGGCAGGTAATCCAAAACCATCACCAGCTCAGCAAGGCTGTGAAGCGGGGACTCCCGATCACCGATATTGTTCAGGAGAGGGACAAAATAAGAAAGCGATACTCTGATGCGTGCTGTGCTGCCTCTACTGCTACATTCCGTGCTTTTTGCGAGCGGCAGGGGAAAGAGGACGTTTGGTCCGTAACGAACCGCATTATGCGCACCCGACCCATTACCCAGCCCCCTGCTACTCTCCTACTCCCGGATGGCAGCTACACCACCGACTCGAAAGACACCGCAGAGAACCTCCTCAGGGTCTTCTACCCGGACGATAACCCACACGAAGACACCGGCCAACAGAAGGATGTCAGAGGTCAAGTGGATAACGCGCCGGAACACCCAGATGAGCCGCCGTTCACTAAGACCGAAGTCCTCGAGACTCTTAAAACTATTGGTCACAAAAAGGCCCCCGGTGCCGACCACTTGACTTCTGACATCTGCTACCAATTCGCCGAATGCTTCCCCGACGTGATCACTAGCATCATGAACAGGTGCTTGTCACTAGAATACTTCCCGACCACCTGGAAGTCTACTGTCACCAAAATTATACCAAAGCCGAATAAGGACGATTACACTAAGTCATCATCCTACCGGCCTATTGGTTTGGTGAAGGTATTTGGCAAGCTCCTGGAGAAGCTGATCATAAACCGGCTAACCCACCACCTCCACCTCAAGGGCAAAATTGTACATCGGCAGTACGGCTTCCGCCTACAAACAAACACCACGACTGCCATCCAAGACGCTCTCGACATCATCTTAAACGCCAAGAACACCGGCGAACACGTTCTGGCCGTCTCACTCGACATTAAATCGGCGTTCGACATGGCGTGGTGGCCAGCAATCTTCACAAGACTACAGCACAACGACTGTCCGCGTAACATCTATCAGATGTTACGAAGTTACGTCACGGACAGGTCAGTTTCCGTTAACTTCTCGGACTGCTCAGCGAGAAAGGTGATGACCAGGGGATGCGTCCAAGGATCGGTCGTCGGGCCGATCTTATGGAACTTGATCTTGGACGAGCTCCTCGAAACCGAGATGCCCCCGGGATGTCACCTTCAAGCCTATGCTGATGACGTGCTTTTGATCTGCAACGCCAGATACGTCGAAGACCTAGAACGCCGCACCAACCAAGCCGTCGAGCGCATTGTGGAGTGGGGAAACAGTGTGAAGCTCACGTTCGGATCCGACAAGACACATGCAATCGCCTTCACTAACAAGGCAGCCAAGACCCGCATCTTATGTGAAGGTTCCCACGTCCCCTTTGTCCCTCACATAAAATATCTTGGAGTTTTCATAGACAGCAGGCTAAAGTTCGTCAAACATGTGAACTACGTCATAGACAAAGCCAAAAAGCTGTTTATGAAGCTCCAAGCCTTCATACGCCCAACCTGGGGAGTCCACCCAGAGAACATCAGGACCATTTATTACGGAGTCATCACTCCGATCATCACTTACTCGGCTTCCATCTGGGTGGACGCCCTAAAGTTCAAGTGTGTCGAGAGCAGATTGCTCTCACTACAGCGACTATTCGCTATCAAAATCATTCGGGGATTCAAGACCTTGAGCACTGTACTCTCCATCACACTTGCCAAACTACCACCTTTACCAGCGCGCATAGCGTGTACTGCGGAGGTGGAGAATGCCAGGCGATCTGGGCACGCCTCTTACCTCCCGCGGGACCTCCCAATCGAGCGCCTAGCGGCTCCATCGGAGCTTCTTCATCCATCCAATAGAGTCACTATACCGTTCACCGAAGTAAACAATATCGCCGAACATGACGAAACAATAATTACACACACACTTACCACACCTGACACATGGAGAATATACACCGACGGAAGCAAAAGCGAAGACGGGGTTGGAGCAGCCTTTGTGATCGTCAGACCCAACCACCCGACGATCACTAAAAAACACAAACTTCACGACTGCTGCTCTGTCTTCCAGGCGGAGCTCGTCGCAATCAGGGAATCCCTCACTTATGCCTACAAACACCATCCGCGCGAGCTCCTCCTGTTCTCAGACAGTAAGTCCTCACTTATGGCAATAAAAGACCCCAACAACTTCAACAACATCGTTGCACAAATACACACACTAATTCACACACACCCAAACACATCAACACACTTTTTCTGGGCTAAGGCACATTGCGGAATACCGGGGAATGAGCTTGCTGACCAAGCAGCTAAGGAAGCCGCAAAAGCTCACAAGACTCCCACCTTCGACCAAATTCCAATATCGCACGTCAAACTACATAATTTAAAAACACTAGAATCAGCATCCGCCAACTTCTACAATAATAACAATAGTTGTCAATATACCAAGCTCATTTTCCCCACACACCAACTCCTACAAGATTTCATCTCAAAGTTTACTCCCGATTTCCATCTCACTCAGTACCTCAGCAATCACGCTTTCCACAAAGAATATCTCCACCGCTTTAACATCACAACAAATAACCATTGTCCATGTGACAATACAACGCCAATCAAACAAACCTTCGCACACCTTCTCAACGAATGTCCCAAATTCGCTCGTCAACGCCTCGATCACTCTATCATATGCCAAAACTTCAACGTGGACGCTGGAAACATTCTCGAATGTGCCTCCAGAGAGTCCACAGCTGAGAGTTTCATAAATCTTCTCAAATATATAATCAACAACCTTAAATCTTTTAATTCTACATGAATACCATAACAAGTAACATAATTTTTCCTCAACCTTTTCCTTAACTTTATCTTAACAGAATAACAAACAAAACATTAATTAATAAGACCTAACCCATGGCAGAGCACAACGTGTAAGCCGTTAGCACCGCGTGCTCAAAAGCTTATCGCCAATCCGTACGAATGGGAAAACAAACATCCCATTCATCTCAAAAAAAAAAAAAAAAAAAAAACCTAACCTAACCTAACCTAACCTAACCTAACCTAACCTAACCTAACCTAACCTAACCTAACCTAACCTAACCTAACCTAACCTAACCTAACCTAACCTAACCTAACCTAACCTAACCTAACCTAACCTAACCTAACCTAACCTAACCTAACCTAACCTAACCTAACCTAACCTAACCTAACCTAACCTAACCTAACCTAACCTAACCTAACCTAACCTAACCTAACCTAACCTAACCTAACCTAACCTAACCTAACCTAACCTAACCTAACCTAACCTAACCTAACCTAACCTAACCTAACCTAACCTAACCTAACCTAACCTAACCTAACCTAACCTAACCTAACCTAACCTAACCTAACCTAACCTAACCTAACCTAACCTAACCTAACCTAACCTAACCTAACCTAACCTAACCTAACCTAACCTAACCTAACCTAACCTAACCTAACCTAACCTAACCTAACCTAACCTAACCTAACCTAACCTAACCTAACCTAACCTAACCTAACCTAACCTAACCTAACCTACCCTAACCTAACCTAACCTAACCTAACCTAACCTAACCTAATAGGGCCAGGCTTCACTTGGCCTATTTCATCCATAACAAGGAAGTCGTCGTAGGCCTCAACTCCTATGTTGCGGGCAAAATTTACCTGGCAAACAGCGGCTTACCAGGTGATGACGCCAAACTCGAGGAGATCTATTATCGGTTCTGCGCAGAGAAGGGCCTGTCCAGGGAGCTCGTGGAAAAGGACCTGGCGAACGTCAAGGCGGAGCTAAGCTCAAAATGCCTTGCCCAAAGAAATCGCGCCAGGAAAGACTTCGACGAGTTTCATGGCCTAAACAGGCTCAAAGGATCAGGATCGCATTCAAATATCGCCCCTCAGGCATCATGCGACCCGGAATGCACCATACTCTGATGCCTAAGCCGGAAATAGATCTCCTCTTCTACCTGCACTTACTTCTTAATTATAAACGTAATGCGCCTATCGCAATAAATTGTAAATGCTGTACTAGCCACCTAAAATTGTAACAGTTCAGCATGCAACTGTAATCCCATTCCCATTGCATGCAATAATAATATAAATAGATATAAGAATTTTCTGATGCACGCACCACCTGTAACCAATGGACGTCCCTCGGACGGGGGGCCTGGCGGGGGATGTCGCGAGCCGGGCCATGCCTGCGGAAGACTGGATGAGGCGGTTGCTCCACCAGAAGCCTAAACGAAGAAATGGCTTTCTTCTTCGGCCTTTCAGCACTGGCTGGGGCAAGGATCTGGGGGGGCGCTGACTTGTCTGGAACTCGGCAGGCTGATGGTTTCCTTGTGGGACCCAAAGGCGGGGCCAGCTGCCCGAAGGACGTCCGTCCCCACCATCCCAGCTTATGTAAAACATCATAAATGGAGAGGAAGAAAAGAAGGGAATACAAGGAGGCAAAAGAAAGGGCCTCCAAGGGAAACCCCACTCAAAAGAAGGGCATCCAAGGCCCCACAGCGGTCAAAAGATCTACGACCCACCTCTCCATCACAGGCAAAAGAAAGGCAGCCTGTAGGTATAAGCATGCGCGCATCAGAAAACCCCACACCTCAAAGCGACTCCTAGATAAGGAAAATGTAAGCCGGGCCAGGGACAGCCGCGGAAGCATCGAAAATGATGTTACCGCAGCTGACCCAGGCACCCCGCTGAACCAAACGGGAGAATGCATGCTTCTCTCCCGGCCTTCCAGCAACTGGCTGAGGCAAGGTTCAGTGGGTAGTAACCCCCTTCCTACCTAACCCCATTTTCTTCTTTCTTTACTAAAATAATCTTTTTAAATTTTTTTTTAATCCTCCTGTAAAACCGAATGTGACGTGTTAGCTGGGTTTTAGCCGGTAAGAGTCCGGCACTGCCTGAGCCCTCCATTCTCAGGGTCCATGAGGATTTTCCCTGGTTAACACACCACATTCGAGATTAAATTTTGAAAAACAATAGCAAGGACTCATGTCTTTGGCCCTTCTGGCGACAATTTACAAAAAAAAAAAAAAAAAAAAAACCTAACCTAACCTAACCTAACCTAACCTAACCTAACCTAACCTAACCTAACCTAACCTAACCTAACCTAACCTAACCTAACCTAACCTAACCTAACCTAACCTAACCTAACCTAACCTAACCTAACCTAACCTAACCTAACCTAACCTAACCTAACCTAACCTAACCTAACCTAACCTAACCTAACCTAACCTAACCTAACCTAACCTAACCTAACCTAACCTAACCTAACCTAACCTAACCTAACCTAACCTAACCTAACCTAACCTAACCTAACCTAACCTAACCTAACCTAACCTAACCTAACCTAACCTAACCTAACCTAACCTAACCTAACCTAACCTAACCTAACCTAACCTAACCTAACCTAACCTAACCTAACCTAACCTAACCTAACCTAACCTAACCTAACCTAACCTAACCTAACCTAACCTAACCTAACCTAACCTAACCTAACCTAACCTAACCTAACCTAACCTAACCTAACCTAACCTAACCGATAGAATTCGCAAAAAATGGGATACAATAGCCCGGTCAACAACTGCGTATTGCTAAGGGCACCGAGGACAGGCTCACAAACTACAAGTTTGATAAAGAGAATTTACAGCGCTATGGAATCCTGCAAGCCAACCTACAGCGTAGCCAACTGGCAACAAATGAGCTCTTACTTGAAGCTACTAAGCAGAAGGCTGCAGTAGCACTGATCCAGGAACCCTACGTAGGGGGGATAAGAAAAATGAAGGGATACCCAGGAGTCCGAATCTTCCAGAATTCGGAAGATAGCGAAGGGACGGTAAAAGCCGCTATCGTAGTTTTGGACCACTACCTGGATGTCACACAATACCCAAAATTAACGACTAACAACATAGTTGTCATAGGAGTCAAAACAATTGCATGGGAGATCATAATTGTGTCCTACTACTTTGAGCCAGATAAACCCCTACAGCCGTACTTGGATCACCTAAAGACGGTAAGGGACAAAATGGTACCAACCAAGATGCTGATAGGTGGAGACGCAAACTCTAAAAGCATCTGGTGGGGAAGTGCATGCGAAGACCAAAGAGGAGAACAACTCTGTGGAACATTAACAGAAATGGATCTACACATCCTAAATCAAGGCACGGTCCCAACTTTTGACACCATAAGAGGAGGCAAAAGATACTGTAGCCACGTCGATGTTACAGCCTGCACAGAAGACCTCCTAGAACTGGTCGAAGGTTGGCACGTGAAGGAAGGACTGACGAGCTCGGACCACAACGGCATAACTTTTAAAATAAAACTCGAAAAATCAAGGGGACTCAAAATAGAAAGAACAACAAGAAAGTACAATACCCGGAAAGCTAATTGGGCCCATTTTCATGAGAAAATGGATCAAATTATGAAGAATTCGAACCTTACCACAAACAATTTAGACAACATACAAAACACTAATGAAATAGATAAAATCGTAGAAGCATATACAACAGCCATAACAGAAGCATGCAAACAAACGATACCTATAAAAAAGAACAAAAATACACTTACAATGCCGTGGTGGTCCGAGCAACTCGCATCCATGAAAAGGGAGGTCGCCACGATAAAACGCAGGATCCGAAACGCAGCCGCACATCGAAGACCCATAGTCGTGAGCCAGTACCTGAAACAAAAAGAAAATTATGAAGTAGCAGTGAAAGAGGCAATGACCAGAAGCTGGAAGGAATTTTGTGAAAAACAGAACGGGGAAGGAATGTGGGAGGGGATTTACAGGGTAATAAGAAGGACAACGCAAAGAGAGGAGGATTTACCACTAATACACAAGGGAGTAGAGCTAAATGCGGCAGATTCCGCGAAACTTCTAGCGGAAACCTTTTACCCAAGGGATGTAAGGGAAGGGGAAAATGAAAAACACCAACGCACAAGAATGATAGCCGAAGAAGAAAACGATAGGGATCAGGAATGTGAACATGACCCTCCGTTTACACCAGAAGAGCTGAAAGGAGTGGTGAAATCATTCAACCCAAAAAAGGCCCCGGGAGGGGATGGCCTTACGGCGGATATATGCTCACATGCCATTGATGCTTCCTTTGATTACTTCCTTTCTCTCTTAAATAAATGTCTGTCGAAATGTTACTTCCCGAGGGCATGGAAGGAGGCAGTAGTAGTTGTCCTCAAAAAACCAGGAAAGGATACCTACACAACTCCAAAGTCGTACAGGCCTATAGGTCTTCTGCCAGTACTAGGGAAAATCTACGAGAAGTTGCTGGTGAACCGTCTCAAGTTCTATGTACTACCAAAGATGAGCACTCATCAATACGGTTTCATGCCACAAAAAAGCACCGAGGACGCCCTCGTTGCCCTTATGCAGCGCATACGGGAGAAGCTAAACTGTAAAAAATTGGTTACTCTGGTATCGCTGGACATCGAGGGCGCCTTCGACAGCGCATGGTGGCCAGCAATAAAAACAAGAATGGTAGAAGAAAACTGCCCTGGGAACTTGAGACGTACTATATGCAGCTATCTGAACGATAGAAAGGTGGAAGTCAGGTATGCGGGGGAGACCTCCAAAAGAGAAACAGAGAAGGGATGTGTCCAGGGATCCATCGGCGGACCAGTGCTGTGGAACCTGCTACTCGACCCCCTCCTAAAAGGACTGGAAAACAGGAACCTCCATTCGCAGGCATTTGCGGATGATGTCGTGCTGATATTTGACGGAGATAACGCCCAAGAGATAGAGATGAAAGCAAACGCCGCCCTTGAACATGTCTGGGCGTGGGGTGTCGACAACAAACTCAGATTTGCCCCACATAAGACCTGCGCAATGATGATCACAAGAAAGTTGAAATATGACACACCACGCTTACGCATGGGAAGGGTCGACATTGAAATGGCAAAAGAAATTAAGATCTTGGGGCTGACGATAGATGATAAATTGACTTTCAATGCACACGTCTCCAACATCTGCAGGAAGGCGGCTGGAATATATAAAAGGCTAACATCAGCTGCGCGAGTAAACTGGGGCCTAAACCAGGACGTATTAAAAACAATCTACGTCTCGGCAGTGGAACCAGTCATACTGTATGCAGCAGCAGCATGGGCACCAGCCGCGAAAAAGCTCGGAGTACGAAAACAACTAGAAGCAATACAGAGAGGATTCGTGCAGAAAATCGGGAAGGCATATAAAACAGTATCTCTAAACTCTGCCCTACTGATCACAGGAACACTCCCTCTTGATCTGCGAGTGGGAGAGGTGGCGTCTGTTTATCAGGCAAAGAAGGGAGTCGATCGGGAGGAGGACGAGGACGAGGAAATAGAAAAAATGGCGTCAAAACTAAAGGCCCCACACCCCGCTAAGCAAATTAGAAAATCCTTTGTCTGCCTGGCAAACGAAGAAGAATATATGCAAAATAGCGATTTCGCAGTGCGCATTTTTACGGATGGCAGCAAAATTCAGGGAAAAGTGGGGGCTGCCGTATCAGTTTATGAAAACACAGGGGAGATCAAAGCATGTAAGCTTGCGCTCGCACCGCACTGCACGGTCTACCAGGCCGAACTTCTGGCACTACGGAAGGCCACAGAAATAGCCCTCACTCAGAGATCCACAGCACTGGCCATATACAGCGACTCAAGAGCAGCCCTGGAGACAGCCATAAACCCAAATGCCCCTCACCCTCTAGCAGTTGACATCAGAGCTAACTTGCAGGGATGTAAACTCCAAAACAGGGAAGTATCCCTGTATTGGATAAAAGCGCACATAGGGCTGGAGGGGAACGAAAGGGCCGACCAGCTAGCGAAGGAGGCTGCACTGGGTCTAAAGAGACGCCCGCATTATTACTCCCGTCCGATATCACACGTCAAGCGAAGTATACGGAGGACGGCGCTTGACGAGTGGAACCAGCGGTACAAAACAGAAAATACAGCCTCAATCACCAAGCTATTTTTCCCGGATGCAATAGCGGCATATAAAACCGTTAAAAATCTGCAAATCACGGGCATTACTACGCAGCTGATGACTGGGCACGGAGGATTCTCCGAGTACTTGAATCGCTTCAAGTGCAAGGAGAGTCCATCGTGTGCTTGTGAGGAAGAGGTGCAGGAAACAGTCCCACATCTACTTTTCGAATGCCCCATACATATGAGAGACAGATTCGAAACGGAACAGTACCTAGATATAAATATAGAAAAAGAAAACATGCAACATTTAATGAACAATACAAATAGGAAAAAATTCCTCGAATATTGCACCAAGATAGTAAGAATTGTAAATAAAAGAAATAGAAGTAACTAAAACTATGTTTTTCAAATATAATGAATATATTTAGAATAAGCATAGCATAGAATAGAGTAAATAAAAATAGTAATAAGTAATGTATTAAATAAGTAATGTTAAAAGTTGTTAAAGTACCATAGTATTTAAAATAGTTAAAAGATAAAATAAAATATACCTGTGTCGCGTCGCTCCATTTCCCTTATCCTGAAACAAAAATTAGAAATAGTAGATTAGGTGGTAATCCCGACCACCCTACGCAAATAAATAAAGATAAAAATAGAAAAACAGCAGTAGCGTAGACATGAGAGGCTAAAGGGTCTGCAAGCGTAGCCCCATGGAATAGGTGGGAGTCCCACCCACAGATAATATGAGAGAGATGAATGAAAGAAAGATATAGAATGAAGCATGAAAGTACGAGAAGAATACTAGTGAGAACTGGAATGCATGAGAAAGCTTAGCATAGGCTCCGATTATGTTGGAGGTAGAGCAGAAAAAAAAAAAAAAAAAAAAAAAAAAAAAAAAAAAAAAAAAAAAAAAAAAAAACCTAACCTAACCTAACCTAACCTAACCTAACCTAACCTAACCTAACCTAACCTAACCTAACCTAACCTAACCTAACCTAACCTAACCTAACCTAACCTAACCTAACCTAACCTAACCTAACCTAACCTAACCTAACCTAACCTAACCTAACCTAACCTAACCTAACCTAACCTAACCTAACCTAACCTAACCTAACCTAACCTAACCTAACCTAACCTAACCTAACCTAACCTAACCTAACCTAACCTAACCTAACCTAACCTAACCTAACCTAACCTAACCTAACCTAACCTAACCTAACCTAACCTAAACCTAACCTAACCTAACCTAACCTAACCTAACCTAACCTAACCTAACCTAACCTAACCTAACCTAACCTAACCTAACCTAACCTAACCTAACCTAACCTAACCTAACCTAACCTAACCTAACCTAACCTAACCTAACCTAACCTAACCTAACCTAACCTAACCTAACCTAACCTAACCTAACCTAACCTAACCAGACTTTCCCAAATTTTTCGGCGCCTGCAAAAAGTGTCTTAGCAACGCAATTTGAGCTTCAATATCTTTGTCCCCAAACGGTCAATTTCTGATTTTATTGCCTTAATCAATAGTTCTTACTAATATCTTTACCTTTTATTGACACTGTTTCCTTGCAAATTGCTGTTTCATTCCGCAAATTCACATTTTCAATAAATTAAAAAGTACACAGAAATAAATTCATACCTCCGTTATTTACAGACATAAAAATCTGTAATTTGGTACAAACAGAGACCCAAATAAGACCTACTTTTTGAGCCCTTAACAATAATTTTCAGAGCAATAGTTTACCCATTATTAATTTTTAAATTTTCTTAATATGTACACATGCGGAATGTACAGAACACCTCCCCAATCGCCTCACAAAGCCCGCGGAGCCCAAGTACCAAGCGAGTCGCTAACACAGCGCAAACAGGCACCCCTAGAAACCCAAAGAGTGGAGCCAGGCATGCAAGTTCCTGCACCAGAACCAGTGGGAGACGTCTGTCTCGCACACAACACCACCTACACCGTTGAAAATCGCCCGGACGTCTTGCTTCCTCCCGCAATAGCAGATCAACTCATCCAGACTGGCACACTGTCACCCAGACCTCATGTCACAGTGCAGGACAAACCTGTAGCCACACTGCAAAGGACACCGGAGCGGGCCGCTCTCGGGGCGGCACCGGCGAACCTCACGCCGGATGCCCCGAGCCTTGCGGAAACCTCCGAGATGGACAGGTTGTGGCTCAGTGGAACTTCCGCTGACGGAGGTCGAGCGTCTCGCCTCTGGACGCTATTAAAACCCAGTCTGGATGAAATCCACACTCAGCTGCACGCTAATAAGAGTGTCACTAAGCAAAACAGAGTTGCGATCGACAAATGTGTCAACGACCTGCGCAACCACATACAAGACTACATACGGGAAGTCGAGACACTAAGCGTGGAGGCAGCCCCATACACGAACTCTCCCGGAAGGCTCTCCTTCAGCCAAGCAGCTCTGCGCAACCTCAACACTCGCTCAATCAGCACACAGACCGACGGCGATGACGCATACGTCACCACCAACGCCTCAACAGTCGCAGTGATTAAAGCAGCCATCCGGGAGGAGCTGGGAGAGCTCACCGTCCGTCCCCATCGCGCTCCCACTGCTGCACCCATTACCCCTAACCCTCCGGAAACCTACGCCAGTAAAGCAGCTTCGACTGCGACGCGTCGGAACAACGTGAAAGAGCCTCGTCCCGCCCAACGCCCAAACCCCCCATCCAGCAGGCCTGCAATGGTAATAACTTCCAAGAAACCAGTAAAGTCCCCTTCGGAAACTCTACAGGCCTGGAGAAGCACTGTCTCCTTTCGCGACATGACTTTTGCCCCAGCAGCTGCCAAGTTTGTCTCGAACAACAAAGTTCGAATCGAGTTTGACAATGTTGTCCAACGAGATGCAGCACTGGCTAAATCCAACTCCACATTTAGCGACGTCACTGCCGAGCCGGCACGCACCCTCAAACCGTCCATAATGATCAAGGGTATCAGCGTAGACACGCCCAAGGACCTGCTGGCAGAGATCATCCTGCAGCAGAATCCTGACATCCAAGACAAGGCCACATCGAACTCGGACCTTGTCTACCAGTTCAGCAGAGGCAACCGCAAATCCCACCTTTACAACGCGGTACTGATTGCTTCCCCAGACGTATTTAAAGCCATAGTCACATTAGGCAAGGTCAACATAGACCACCAGAGGGTGCATGCATGTGAGCATGTTCCCTTGCTGCAGTGCTTCAAGTGCCTCCAATTTGGACACACCAAAAAGCACTGCAAGGGTTCCATCGCGTGCTCCCACTGTGCCTCGGCTGAGCACGAATACGCAGGCTGCCCCGTCAAGGATTCCCCAAATGCCATCAAATGCTTCAACTGCACTTCCGCTAAATCTAACACCACCTCCCGCTCACCTGCCCCCTCCTATCATCATAGCGCTACCTCCGTCACCTGCCCACTCCGAACTCTAATGGAAACCAAAGTGAAATCCCGAATTAACTATGGATCATAGAAACTCACAAGCTAACGTCAATCCACCTAAAGACAAATATAACATCTTGCAAATAAACTTGGGCCACGGCAGGAACGCCCATCAGGAAATGGCAGTGTATCTCAGCGGGCAGGATACCTGTGATTTCGCTTTTATAAGCGAACCCTACATACCAGCTGGCAGTAATGTTATGAGGGATGTACCAGGGTTCACCACTTACCAATTTCCTTCTCCTGACAGAACGACTAAGGCTGCTCTCCTTATAAGAAACTTTGGGGTCAGTACATTAGGAATCACTAAGTTCTCAACTCCCAACTTGAGTATCGTTCAACTGACGCAGAGAACCGGCAGGAAGGTGGTCCTGTCGTCCATATACGTTGAGCCTAGAACTGACCGACACAATACCCTGAAACAACTGGAGGAACTCCTCAATGATTTTACAGGCGCTCTGCACATCATCGGAGGGGATTTCAACGGGTGGCACCCGTCATGGGGATGTAAGCAGCCAAACGCCAGGGGTAACCAAGTAGCCGATTTGACCATATCCCACGACCTCACCATCTGTAACATTGGCACCGACCCAACATTTGAAACCGTGACCCATGGCCTCCCCAGGGCTTCTATTGTTGACCTCACTTTGATAAGCAACCACTCTCGTTGCGGACAAAACCAGATAAACGTCGAGAACTGGCGCGTTGACTTCAACATCTGTCCCTCCTCTGACCACAACGCTATCACCTTCTCCATTCCGCTCTCCAACAACAAAGCTTTAGATTTCAACAAAAAACTTAAACTATCCACCTTCCGATATAACACCGCTAATGTCAAGTGGGACCCCCCTTAAAGAACAGTTCCGATCAAGCCTGGTAAATAAAATCCCCGACACAGCAGAAATCAACCACTGCACTAAAGACGAGCTCGATCGCATCATAGAATTAACTACCGATGCCATTCAGAAAACCTGCGATGACCTTCTACCCCGCTCCCAAAAACCGCCTAGTCGCCCCATTTGGTGGAACGATGACCTTACCGAGCTCAAAAGGCAGGTAATCCAAAACCATCACCAGCTCAGCAAGGCTGTGAAGCGGGGACTCCCGATCACCGATATTGTTCAGGAGAGGGACAAAATAAGAAAGCGATACTCTGATGCGTGCTGTGCTGCCTCTACTGCTACATTCCGTGCTTTTTGCGAGCGGCAGGGGAAAGAGGACGTTTGGTCCGTAACGAACCGCATTATGCGCACCCGACCCATTACCCAGCCCCCTGCTACTCTCCTACTCCCGGATGGCAGCTACACCACCGACTCGAAAGACACCGCAGAGAACCTCCTCAGGGTCTTCTACCCGGACGATAACCCACACGAAGACACCGGCCAACAGAAGGATGTCAGAGGTCAAGTGGATAACGCGCCGGAACACCCAGATGAGCCGCCGTTCACTAAGACCGAAGTCCTCGAGACTCTTAAAACTATTGGTCACAAAAAGGCCCCCGGTGCCGACCACTTGACTTCTGACATCTGCTACCAATTCGCCGAATGCTTCCCCGACGTGATCACTAGCATCATGAACAGGTGCTTGTCACTAGAATACTTCCCGACCACCTGGAAGTCTACTGTCACCAAAATTATACCAAAGCCGAATAAGGACGATTACACTAAGTCATCATCCTACCGGCCTATTGGTTTGGTGAAGGTATTTGGCAAGCTCCTGGAGAAGCTGATCATAAACCGGCTAACCCACCACCTCCACCTCAAGGGCAAAATTGTACATCGGCAGTACGGCTTCCGCCTACAAACAAACACCACGACTGCCATCCAAGACGCTCTCGACATCATCTTAAACGCCAAGAACACCGGCGAACACGTTCTGGCCGTCTCACTCGACATTAAATCGGCGTTCGACATGGCGTGGTGGCCAGCAATCTTCACAAGACTACAGCACAACGACTGTCCGCGTAACATCTATCAGATGTTACGAAGTTACGTCACGGACAGGTCAGTTTCCGTTAACTTCTCGGACTGCTCAGCGAGAAAGGTGATGACCAGGGGATGCGTCCAAGGATCGGTCGTCGGGCCGATCTTATGGAACTTGATCTTGGACGAGCTCCTCGAAACCGAGATGCCCCCGGGATGTCACCTTCAAGCCTATGCTGATGACGTGCTTTTGATCTGCAACGCCAGATACGTCGAAG
>JALPQI010032009.1:0-22752 GCA_025490895.1 Thaumatotibia leucotreta
TCCGTTATTTACAGACATAAAAATCTGTAATTTGGTACAAACAGAGACCCAAATAAGACCTACTTTTTGAGCCCTTAACAATAATTTTCAGAGCAATAGTTTACCCATTATTAATTTTTAAATTTTCTTAATATGTACACATGCGGAATGTACAGAACACCTCCCCAATCGCCTCACAAAGCCCGCGGAGCCCAAGTACCAAGCGAGTCGCTAACACAGCGCAAACAGGCACCCCTAGAAACCCAAAGAGTGGAGCCAGGCATGCAAGTTCCTGCACCAGAACCAGTGGGAGACGTCTGTCTCGCACACAACACCACCTACACCGTTGAAAATCGCCCGGACGTCTTGCTTCCTCCCGCAATAGCAGATCAACTCATCCAGACTGGCACACTGTCACCCAGACCTCATGTCACAGTGCAGGACAAACCTGTAGCCACACTGCAAAGGACACCGGAGCGGGCCGCTCTCGGGGCGGCACCGGCGAACCTCACGCCGGATGCCCCGAGCCTTGCGGAAACCTCCGAGATGGACAGGTTGTGGCTCAGTGGAACTTCCGCTGACGGAGGTCGAGCGTCTCGCCTCTGGACGCTATTAAAACCCAGTCTGGATGAAATCCACACTCAGCTGCACGCTAATAAGAGTGTCACTAAGCAAAACAGAGTTGCGATCGACAAATGTGTCAACGACCTGCGCAACCACATACAAGACTACATACGGGAAGTCGAGACACTAAGCGTGGAGGCAGCCCCATACACGAACTCTCCCGGAAGGCTCTCCTTCAGCCAAGCAGCTCTGCGCAACCTCAACACTCGCTCAATCAGCACACAGACCGACGGCGATGACGCATACGTCACCACCAACGCCTCAACAGTCGCAGTGATTAAAGCAGCCATCCGGGAGGAGCTGGGAGAGCTCACCGTCCGTCCCCATCGCGCTCCCACTGCTGCACCCATTACCCCTAACCCTCCGGAAACCTACGCCAGTAAAGCAGCTTCGACTGCGACGCGTCGGAACAACGTGAAAGAGCCTCGTCCCGCCCAACGCCCAAACCCCCCATCCAGCAGGCCTGCAATGGTAATAACTTCCAAGAAACCAGTAAAGTCCCCTTCGGAAACTCTACAGGCCTGGAGAAGCACTGTCTCCTTTCGCGACATGACTTTTGCCCCAGCAGCTGCCAAGTTTGTCTCGAACAACAAAGTTCGAATCGAGTTTGACAATGTTGTCCAACGAGATGCAGCACTGGCTAAATCCAACTCCACATTTAGCGACGTCACTGCCGAGCCGGCACGCACCCTCAAACCGTCCATAATGATCAAGGGTATCAGCGTAGACACGCCCAAGGACCTGCTGGCAGAGATCATCCTGCAGCAGAATCCTGACATCCAAGACAAGGCCACATCGAACTCGGACCTTGTCTACCAGTTCAGCAGAGGCAACCGCAAATCCCACCTTTACAACGCGGTACTGATTGCTTCCCCAGACGTATTTAAAGCCATAGTCACATTAGGCAAGGTCAACATAGACCACCAGAGGGTGCATGCATGTGAGCATGTTCCCTTGCTGCAGTGCTTCAAGTGCCTCCAATTTGGACACACCAAAAAGCACTGCAAGGGTTCCATCGCGTGCTCCCACTGTGCCTCGGCTGAGCACGAATACGCAGGCTGCCCCGTCAAGGATTCCCCAAATGCCATCAAATGCTTCAACTGCACTTCCGCTAAATCTAACACCACCTCCCGCTCACCTGCCCCCTCCTATCATCATAGCGCTACCTCCGTCACCTGCCCACTCCGAACTCTAATGGAAACCAAAGTGAAATCCCGAATTAACTATGGATCATAGAAACTCACAAGCTAACGTCAATCCACCTAAAGACAAATATAACATCTTGCAAATAAACTTGGGCCACGGCAGGAACGCCCATCAGGAAATGGCAGTGTATCTCAGCGGGCAGGATACCTGTGATTTCGCTTTTATAAGCGAACCCTACATACCAGCTGGCAGTAATGTTATGAGGGATGTACCAGGGTTCACCACTTACCAATTTCCTTCTCCTGACAGAACGACTAAGGCTGCTCTCCTTATAAGAAACTTTGGGGTCAGTACATTAGGAATCACTAAGTTCTCAACTCCCAACTTGAGTATCGTTCAACTGACGCAGAGAACCGGCAGGAAGGTGGTCCTGTCGTCCATATACGTTGAGCCTAGAACTGACCGACACAATACCCTGAAACAACTGGAGGAACTCCTCAATGATTTTACAGGCGCTCTGCACATCATCGGAGGGGATTTCAACGGGTGGCACCCGTCATGGGGATGTAAGCAGCCAAACGCCAGGGGTAACCAAGTAGCCGATTTGACCATATCCCACGACCTCACCATCTGTAACATTGGCACCGACCCAACATTTGAAACCGTGACCCATGGCCTCCCCAGGGCTTCTATTGTTGACCTCACTTTGATAAGCAACCACTCTCGTTGCGGACAAAACCAGATAAACGTCGAGAACTGGCGCGTTGACTTCAACATCTGTCCCTCCTCTGACCACAACGCTATCACCTTCTCCATTCCGCTCTCCAACAACAAAGCTTTAGATTTCAACAAAAAACTTAAACTATCCACCTTCCGATATAACACCGCTAATGTCAAGTGGGACCCCCTTAAAGAACAGTTCCGATCAAGCCTGGTAAATAAAATCCCCGACACAGCAGAAATCAACCACTGCACTAAAGACGAGCTCGATCGCATCATAGAATTAACTACCGATGCCATTCAGAAAACCTGCGATGACCTTCTACCCCGCTCCCAAAAACCGCCTAGTCGCCCCATTTGGTGGAACGATGACCTTACCGAGCTCAAAAGGCAGGTAATCCAAAACCATCACCAGCTCAGCAAGGCTGTGAAGCGGGGACTCCCGATCACCGATATTGTTCAGGAGAGGGACAAAATAAGAAAGCGATACTCTGATGCGTGCTGTGCTGCCTCTACTGCTACATTCCGTGCTTTTTGCGAGCGGCAGGGGAAAGAGGACGTTTGGTCCGTAACGAACCGCATTATGCGCACCCGACCCATTACCCAGCCCCCTGCTACTCTCCTACTCCCGGATGGCAGCTACACCACCGACTCGAAAGACACCGCAGAGAACCTCCTCAGGGTCTTCTACCCGGACGATAACCCACACGAAGACACCGGCCAACAGAAGGATGTCAGAGGTCAAGTGGATAACGCGCCGGAACACCCAGATGAGCCGCCGTTCACTAAGACCGAAGTCCTCGAGACTCTTAAAACTATTGGTCACAAAAAGGCCCCCGGTGCCGACCACTTGACTTCTGACATCTGCTACCAATTCGCCGAATGCTTCCCCGACGTGATCACTAGCATCATGAACAGGTGCTTGTCACTAGAATACTTCCCGACCACCTGGAAGTCTACTGTCACCAAAATTATACCAAAGCCGAATAAGGACGATTACACTAAGTCATCATCCTACCGGCCTATTGGTTTGGTGAAGGTATTTGGCAAGCTCCTGGAGAAGCTGATCATAAACCGGCTAACCCACCACCTCCACCTCAAGGGCAAAATTGTACATCGGCAGTACGGCTTCCGCCTACAAACAAACACCACGACTGCCATCCAAGACGCTCTCGACATCATCTTAAACGCCAAGAACACCGGCGAACACGTTCTGGCCGTCTCACTCGACATTAAATCGGCGTTCGACATGGCGTGGTGGCCAGCAATCTTCACAAGACTACAGCACAACGACTGTCCGCGTAACATCTATCAGATGTTACGAAGTTACGTCACGGACAGGTCAGTTTCCGTTAACTTCTCGGACTGCTCAGCGAGAAAGGTGATGACCAGGGGATGCGTCCAAGGATCGGTCGTCGGGCCGATCTTATGGAACTTGATCTTGGACGAGCTCCTCGAAACCGAGATGCCCCCGGGATGTCACCTTCAAGCCTATGCTGATGACGTGCTTTTGATCTGCAACGCCAGATACGTCGAAGACCTAGAACGCCGCACCAACCAAGCCGTCGAGCGCATTGTGGAGTGGGGAAACAGTGTGAAGCTCACGTTCGGATCCGACAAGACACATGCAATCGCCTTCACTAACAAGGCAGCCAAGACCCGCATCTTATGTGAAGGTTCCCACGTCCCCTTTGTCCCTCACATAAAATATCTTGGAGTTTTCATAGACAGCAGGCTAAAGTTCGTCAAACATGTGAACTACGTCATAGACAAAGCCAAAAAGCTGTTTATGAAGCTCCAAGCCTTCATACGCCCAACCTGGGGAGTCCACCCAGAGAACATCAGGACCATTTATTACGGAGTCATCACTCCGATCATCACTTACTCGGCTTCCATCTGGGTGGACGCCCTAAAGTTCAAGTGTGTCGAGAGCAGATTGCTCTCACTACAGCGACTATTCGCTATCAAAATCATTCGGGGATTCAAGACCTTGAGCACTGTACTCTCCATCACACTTGCCAAACTACCACCTTTACCAGCGCGCATAGCGTGTACTGCGGAGGTGGAGAATGCCAGGCGATCTGGGCACGCCTCTTACCTCCCGCGGGACCTCCCAATCGAGCGCCTAGCGGCTCCATCGGAGCTTCTTCATCCATCCAATAGAGTCACTATACCGTTCACCGAAGTAAACAATATCGCCGAACATGACGAAACAATAATTACACACACACTTACCACACCTGACACATGGAGAATATACACCGACGGAAGCAAAAGCGAAGACGGGGTTGGAGCAGCCTTTGTGATCGTCAGACCCAACCACCCGACGATCACTAAAAAACACAAACTTCACGACTGCTGCTCTGTCTTCCAGGCGGAGCTCGTCGCAATCAGGGAATCCCTCACTTATGCCTACAAACACCATCCGCGCGAGCTCCTCCTGTTCTCAGACAGTAAGTCCTCACTTATGGCAATAAAAGACCCCAACAACTTCAACAACATCGTTGCACAAATACACACACTAATTCACACACACCCAAACACATCAACACACTTTTTCTGGGCTAAGGCACATTGCGGAATACCGGGGAATGAGCTTGCTGACCAAGCAGCTAAGGAAGCCGCAAAAGCTCACAAGACTCCCACCTTCGACCAAATTCCAATATCGCACGTCAAACTACATAATTTAAAAACACTAGAATCAGCATCCGCCAACTTCTACAATAATAACAATAGTTGTCAATATACCAAGCTCATTTTCCCCACACACCAACTCCTACAAGATTTCATCTCAAAGTTTACTCCCGATTTCCATCTCACTCAGTACCTCAGCAATCACGCTTTCCACAAAGAATATCTCCACCGCTTTAACATCACAACAAATAACCATTGTCCATGTGACAATACAACGCCAATCAAACAAACCTTCGCACACCTTCTCAACGAATGTCCCAAATTCGCTCGTCAACGCCTCGATCACTCTATCATATGCCAAAACTTCAACGTGGACGCTGGAAACATTCTCGAATGTGCCTCCAGAGAGTCCACAGCTGAGAGTTTCATAAATCTTCTCAAATATATAATCAACAACCTTAAATCTTTTAATTCTACATGAATACCATAACAAGTAACATAATTTTTCCTCAACCTTTTCCTTAACTTTATCTTAACAGAATAACAAACAAAACATTAATTAATAAGACCTAACCCATGGCAGAGCACAACGTGTAAGCCGTTAGCACCGCGTGCTCAAAAGCTTATCGCCAATCCGTACGAATGGGAAAACAAACATCCCATTCATCTCAAAAAAAAAAAAAAAAAAAAAACCTAACCTAACCTAACCTAACCTAACCTAACCTAACCTAACCTAACCTAACCTAACCTAACCTAACCTAACCTAACCTAACCTAACCTAACCTAACCTAACCTAACCTAACCTAACCTAACCTAACCTAACCTAACCTAACCTAACCTAACCTAACCTAACCTAACCTAACCTAACCTAACCTAACCTAACCTAACCTAACCTAACCTAACCTAACCTAACCTAACCTAACCTAACCTAACCTAACCTAACCTAACCTAACCTAACCTAACCTAACCTAACCTAACCTAACCTAACCTAACCTAACCTAACCTAACCTAACCTAACCTAACCTAACCTAACCTAACCTAACCTAACCTAACCTAACCTAACCTAACCTAACCTAACCTAACCTAACCTAACCTAACCTAACCTAACCTAACCTAACCTAACCTAACCTAACCTAACCTAACCTAACCTAACCTAACCTAACCTAACCTAACCTAACCTAACCTAACCTAACCTAACCTAACCTAACCTAACCTAACCTAACCTAACCTAACCTAACCTAACCTAACCTAACCTAACCAACCTAACCAACCAACTTCTAGATATACGAAAGTGACCCAATTTGACACAATTTTGGAGCTAATTTGCCCCGACTTTTGGATACCACTCTTACCCCCCTAGCCTTTCTGGTTACCGAAATATTAAATTTTTTCCTATAGTTCACTTTGCAGTTTTTCAATAATTCATAAAAAATTCATTTTTCAAAATTTTTCAAATTTTCTTTTTCAGTTTTGTTCCTTTCAATTAGTTTTAAATTACCTGTAACTATAATAAATTCTTCCTTTTTAGCTTCAGTCTTAAATTTCAACATTTCTACAAAAAATTCGTACCCTCATGAAAACCTCTTAGCAATCTGGTTTTTCACCCATAACTCTAGTTTTCAACGGTCGATTTTTGTTTTTCTTATTGTTTTAGAATCAGTAAATTTTTTATAATCTTTTATGTTCAGTACTATTTTGCAGTTTCCCCACTAGTTTCCGAGTAATTCTGAAAAGTCACCTCCCTCGTCTTTTTTATAACTTTTCAACATTTTTGACATTTTTGTTCAACGAACTTACTTGTAAAATTCTGGTTCCGATATATAATTTAAAGAATAGCTGCCCCAATTTTTAGACACCCTAATTGTAATCCAGTCTCTACTAGTTGCTTAGATATTAATTTTTTTGTACTTTTTTCCAAACCAAAATTTCAAACATCTGTCATTCTGTCAAATATTAGTATAATTTCAATCTGTTTTCACATTTTTGTACCTTTTAACTGACTTTAAATTACTGTAAAATAAAACCATAACTTTCTGTATACTCGCCATATAAAAATTTCCAAACTTCTCCCAATTTTTGGGCGCCTTAAGAAATTGTCTTAGCAACGACATTCACATACTAATATTTCGATTCTCGAACGGTCAACTCCAATTTTTATCAGCTTATCTGATAGATCTAACAAATACCTACATCTTCTATTGACACATTTTCCTTACAAACTTCATCTTGACCCGCGAAATCTGCTTTTTATAAAAACTTAAAAATATTTAGATATTATTTTATTTCTCAACAACTAGTGATCATAAAAATCTGAAATTTTGCTACAATATAGTTTTTCATAAGTCCTACCTAGCGTATAGTCATTTATAATTTTAAGAGTCTTAGTTAAGGAGAAATTAATTTCTTAAATTTGCAAATTTTTGTGCATACAAAATGTATCGCACACCCCCTCAATCGCCTCGTAAAGCTCGTGAAGCCTCCCGAGCACGCACCCAGCCCGAGAACTGTCCGATAGAGTCCAAGACAGTGCACACACCTCCCCTGTCACCCCGTCGTCTAAGATCAAGACGCCAGGAGCAGGTGGACGAGAATAGCAAACTGTCAGAGACTGATAAGGGACCATCCCGGGCTCCTAGGATCGGTGCCGACGAGCAGACCGCCGCAGACTTAAAATCTTGTGAGGTCAGCCTCATTGACATGGACCTGAGAGAACTGGACGGCCTTGCGAACAATGCAACATTCATTTTAGGAAAGGATGCACTCCTTGAAGATACAGTGACACCGGAGCCTGTTGACGTACATAGGGCCACATCAACAGACACAGACACACTTGACAGCTCTAACGAAATGCAGCAGCTCCGACTTAGCCAGGACACAATATGCCCAAGTATGCCATCGAACGATGAAACGCGTAAAGACGATGTCGACAAAGGAATGGACACACTGGCCGCTTTCCTGAGACAGTTGCAGCCGCAAACACAGAGTCAGACACAGGCAGTACAGCAAGAAGCGCGAGAACCTCTGTCATCTCAGAAACAACAGTTTCCGCGGGAAGTGGAGTCCCGAAGCGTTGAATCGATCCAGGACCAATTGTCGCAGCTGTTGCACTCGCAATCACAGACGGCAACACCTATAACAAAGCCCAAGCCTAAAAACTCCAAGAAACTCAAGCCTGAAGAACAAATAGATATCGGAGCACACGTCTCGGATATCACAGACATTGGCAGTTTCTTCTCTGTTGCCGGACATCTTGCAAAATTTATTGGAAAGGCGGTCAACGAGGAAAAAAGCGTGAACCGTGCAAACAAAGATGCCATCACTCGGGCGGCCTACGAAATAACAAAGGCTCTAGACAAAGCCAGGCACATCATTAAGTACGATATTCCTCCGTCAAAATCCAGGGAGATAAGAGAAGTGCTCGAAAAGGCCAATAGTCCATCTCCGACACGACCGCAATCGAGATTGACAGAGCGTCTTTCACTCACGTCCATGACACGACCGGAAGCTACTGAAGAGCGCTTCCTGGTAAACGCAAGTGGCAATGAAACCTTGACTGACATAAGTCGCAAGATAAACGACTTGCCGAAGAGAGAAGAAATAGCCGAGCTCGTACAAGACATAATAAGGCGAGAAATGAATGACTTTAAAAAGAATACGTCACAAAACAATGGACACGCACATAGCAAACCCCCTGTCTTAGCTACAACTAATGGCAAGAAAAACCGGGCAGTCGTAGATGATCTTCCTGTTGAGACAGGGGATGCACAGACAGAGGATGGATTCACGCCGGTTCTCTCAAATAAAAACAAAAAGAAGCGCGCACAAGAGCAGCGAACAAACGCGGCGTCCGATTGGAACTCTACCAATAACCGCACTAGGTACACGGTGATGGTTGAGTCGATCGATCCTAGGCACGGCGGAGAGGAAATCATGAGACAAATAAAACAGAACGTCGATGTTGTGGAAATGGGCATTGAAGTAAATAATGTCCGCATCACTAGGCAACAAAAGGTAGCCGTAGAATGCAACTCTGAAAAGGACCGCTCCAAATATGCGGAGGCTGTGAAAAAACACACGGAGCGGCTCACTGTCACCACGCCGCAACTACGCAAGCCACTGCTGCGACTCGTGGGGGTTACACCGGATGTCACGGACGACAAAGTGGCAGAGGCTGTTATCAAGCAAAATGATAGCATACTGGGAAGTATTCCACAAACAGATCGGCACATTAGGGTTGTCCGACGCATTAGAGGAAGAACTAATGCAACAAACAACCTGATAGTGGAAGTGAGTCCGTCAATGTGGAATGCCCTCAAAGACAGGAAAATCAGAGTGGGCTACCAAATAATCCCGGCTTATGACCAATCGCCCATTGTCCAGTGCTTTAGATGCCAAGAGTTTGGTCACAGGGCACCCAGTTGCACGAAAGATAATGTCTGTGGCTACTGCACGCAGGCACACGACACACGCAGTTGTACGCAAAGGGCTAACGACACACCCCGCTGTTACAACTGCAAAAAACAAAATAAAGTACATGATCATCCTGCGTACAGCACTGACTGCCCAGAATGGCAGAAATGGGACCGGATAGCTCGGCTATCGGTCCAGTACTGCTAAGGGCAGCCAGATGCAGCAACACAGTAACCATAATGCAAACAGCCCCACCCGGCAACAGAGGACGAATGAAACGATATCTATCAAAGCCGTGCAAGCTAACCTAGGTCGAAGTCTACATGCCACTGAGGAAATAATAAGATGCGCAATAAATGAAAAATATGACATAATCTTTATCACCGAACCCTATACGGGAAAAAACACTGCAATGAAAAATATACCCGAGTATGACATCTACCAACAGAGTGACAAAAACATCACTACGAAGGCGTGTATTGCGGTTAGACGGGGGCTGGGTGTATGCCTTGGCATGACTCAACAATACACGGCCAATCTGGTTACCATACAAATGGTAACAAGAAATAACAAGACTATGTACATGACCTCGGTATACATAGAGCCCAGGGATGACCCAACACAAACACTCCGACACTTGGAAGATACGATAATTGCATATAAACATCAGACCCACATTGTGTGCGGAGACCTCAACGGTTGGCACACAACATGGGGCTCCATAAGAAATAATAACAGAGGTCAATGTGTCTATGATATATTACTGAACAGTGACATGGTCACTTGTAACGTAGGTAACGAACCTACGTTTGAAACCATTTCCCACAATAGAGTCAGAAGTTCTATTATTGACATAACCATATCTTCAGCAAAATTCGCAAACAACATACGAGAATGGGAAGTCAACCATGCGATCATACCATCATCCGACCATCATGCAGTGCAATTTAACATATACCTTAAAGATAAAATAAAGAAAAATCAATCTACGTCAACATATAAATATAACACCAACCATGCCGACTGGGAACAATTTAAAAATAAACTCCAAGAAAATATGAATTCATCTGGCATAAACAACAACAATATAGATAATCTGACTAGCATAGAAATGGACACATTTATAAACAATATCACCAAAGTTATCACAGACACATGCAACTCCACTTTTGGGAAACAAGTACGTAATACACGTATCCCATGGTGGACGCCCGAACTCACAATCCTCAAAAAGAAAGTGATACACCTGCACCACCGGTTGCAGGATCTAAAACGAGGAAATAAGGACATAACTAATATTGTTGCGGAAATCACGGAAGCGCGGAACGAATACGGCAACAAGATGCGCGAAACATCGACCAACGCCTTCCGAGATTTCTGTAACAAACAGGGCAGAGACGACGTTTGGTCGGTCACGAACAGACTTTTGCAATCGAAACCTCCCTCACAACCACCTGCCACTTTAAAAATAGACGCCCATAATTACACAACGACCTCTAATGACACAGCTAAAAAACTAATTGAAAAATTCTTTCCTGATGACGACGACAAGGACGACACCACTTACCATACTTGCATTAGAAACTCCGTAATGACCAACTACAACGTCAACACTCCGGATGAACCTTCATTCACAGTTGAAGAGGTAAAAGAAGCCATCAATAGTATGTCACCAAAAAGAGCACCGGGCACCGATCACTTAACAGCTGACATCTGCAGACACTTTATATTGGAATACCCAAATCTAACAGCAAAAATGTACAATAGATGCTTAACTTTAAATCACTTCCCAAGTTACTGGAAAACAGCATACATTAAGACCATTCCAAAACCATCCAAAGAAAATTACAACTGCATATCTGCTTACAGGCCGATCGGACTAATAAATGTGTTCGGGAAGGTACTTGAAAAATTGATAGCAAAGCGCCTGACCTATTACCTTCAAAGACACAACGCTTGCAGCGAAAATCAGTTCGGATTTAGAGAGCAGCGGTCTACAACTGACGCTCTCTCCAAGGCAACAGGTCTCATTAAGGATGCAAAGAAAAATAATAAGCTGACGCTGGCTGTCTCGCTTGATATAGAAGGAGCGTTTGATCATGCGTGGTGGCCAGCGTTACGCAAGAGATTACAGGAGGTGAAATGTCCTAAGAACATCTACATGCTAATTGACAGCTATCTCACTAATAGGCACATTACATTAAATTATGCTGATGCCTCAGTCCAAAAGGAGCAATCCAGAGGATGTGTCCAAGGATCGGTCCTTGGACCCATCTTCTGGAACATAATCATCGACTCCTTATTGGGCCAGACGCTGCCACCAGGTAATCACATACAGGCCTATGCGGACGATGTCCTGCTCGTTTGCACTGGGGACAATATCGAACAACTACAAAATAATGCCAATTACATACTGAATAATATTTACATCTGGGGATTAAGAAATAAGCTAAAGTTTGGGCCACAAAAAACTAAGATGATCACCATTACACCGAAAGCCAAAGCCGCCCGGATCTATATGAACGGCGTAAACATAAAATTTGAAAGCCATTTTAAACTGTTGGGAGTAATTTTAGATGAAAATTTCAATTTTATAAAACACAGCGAATACATAATTAAAAAGGCACAAGCCATATACAAAAAGATAAGCATATATATTAGACCGACATGGGGAATCCACGCTGGAAACGTTGAGGTCATATACCGACAAGTGATTGAACCCATTATTACCTATGGAGCGGAAATCTGGTACACCGCTACAAAGTTCAAAAAAGTAACAGACAAACTACTTAGTCTCCAGCGTGGATTCGCCATAAAAATGATACACGGATTCAGAACCTTACCAACGGTGGCATCTATTGCACTCGCCGGATTGACACCATTGCACCTAAAAATTAATGAGATCTCGACGACTGAAGATGTAAAACGCAGCCAAACCACAAAATATTTACCGTCAGACATAAAATATCACAAAAGGGTCCCCTTCACTGAATTGCTGCACCCTGCCGACAGAATAAATATAGAATTTAAAGAAGTAAATAACCAAGACGAAATAGCAGAATACTACCAAGACATAAATATGCATCGCGTTTTTACAGACGGTAGCAAGCATGATGGACTGGTCGGAGCGGCTGTCGTAATAGATTACCCGGATGGCAGAAGCTCCATAAAGAAATATAAATTACACAGCTGCTGCACCGTCTTCCAGGCGGAGTGCTTTGCACTACTACATGCTTGCCAAGAGAGCTACAAACAGGAATTGCCAAAAGTAACTGTTTTCTCAGACTCCAAGGCTGCTCTGATGGAGTTGTCGAACCGTAGCAGCACGAACAGCATAATTAACAAAATTCACAAAACACTTCACAATATGAAGGAGTCTGGGAAAACAGTCATCAATTTCTGCTGGATCAAGGCACATGCTGGCTTGATCGGCAACGAGAGGGCAGACATAGCAGCAAAAGCAGCTGCAGAACTACACAGAACACCAGATTTTGACAAATTTCCACTGTCATACCATAAACTCAACCATAGAAAGCACATATATGAACTGCAGTGCAAATGGTATGAAGACAGTATAACTGGGAGGCACATGAAACAGCACTTACCGAATATCGAGTCAATCACAAAGCTACGCAGTTCCATGTCTATTACCTTTCAGCTTACTCAGATACTCACAGGGCACGGATTCCATAAAACTTACCTCCACCGTTTCAAAATAACAGACGATAATTTGTGCCCCTGCGATGGAACCAGCTGCCAAACAATAGAACATCTATTAAAACACTGTCCTAAATTTGCAAGACAACGCTTACAACATGAATTTAATTGCAATAACATAAATATAGAACCATACAATATAATGAGCATAATAACTAAAGAAACATCAACAGATTCATATAGTAAATTCATAAACAGTATAATAAATAGTCTAAAGAAATTTAATAATACCTAAAAATTAAGTACAGTAAATAAAATGTAATACGCGTATGTTACTACGTGTAACGCACTGTTATGTCGCCTGTATATAAAGCAGGGACATGACACCAAATTTTACAGATTGTCACATTCCGTAAACCAACCTAGTTTGGATACTGGGATTTGTACACAGCAATCAACGAATTCATGGGTTCAGGGAGAATAGTCGCCCGTATTGAAAGCGAGGGCTATTCCCCAAAATAACAGTTAATATAAAAAAAAAAAAAAAAAAAACCTAACCTAACCTAACCTAACCTAACCTAACCTAACCTAACCTAACCTAACCTAACCTAACCTAACCTAACCTAACCTAACCTAACCTAACCTAACCTAACCTAACCTAACCTAACCTAACCTAACCTAACCTAACCTAACCTAACCTAACCTAACCTAACCTAACCTAACCTAACCTAACCTAACCTAACCTAACCTAACCTAACCTAACCTAACCTAACCTAACCTAACCTAACCTAACCTAACCTAACCTAACCTAACCTAACCTAACCTAACCTAACCTAACCTAACCTAACCTAACCTAACCTAACCTAACCTAACCTAACCTAACCTAACCTAACCTAACCTAACCTAACCTAACCTAACCTAACCTAACCTAACCTAACCTAACCTAACCTAACCTAACCTAACCTAACCTAACCTAACCTAACCTAACCTAACCTAACCTAACCTAACCTAACCTAACCTAACCTAACCTAACCTAACCTAACCTAACCTAACCTAACCTAACCTAACCTAACCTAACCTAACCTAACCTAACCTAACCTAACCTAACCTAACCTAACCTAACCTAACCTAACCTAACCTAACCTAACCTAACCTAACCTAACCTAACCTAACCTAACCTAACCTAACCTAACCTAACCTAACCTAACCTAACCTAACCTAACCTAACCTAACCTAACCTAACCTAACCTAACCTAACCTAACCTAACCTAACCTAACCTAACCTAACCTAACCTAACCTAACCGATAGAATTCGCAAAAAATGGGATACAATAGCCCGGTCAACAACTGCGTATTGCTAAGGGCACCGAGGACAGGCTCACAAACTACAAGTTTGATAAAGAGAATTTACAGCGCTATGGAATCCTGCAAGCCAACCTACAGCGTAGCCAACTGGCAACAAATGAGCTCTTACTTGAAGCTACTAAGCAGAAGGCTGCAGTAGCACTGATCCAGGAACCCTACGTAGGGGGGATAAGAAAAATGAAGGGATACCCAGGAGTCCGAATCTTCCAGAATTCGGAAGATAGCGAAGGGACGGTAAAAGCCGCTATCGTAGTTTTGGACCACTACCTGGATGTCACACAATACCCAAAATTAACGACTAACAACATAGTTGTCATAGGAGTCAAAACAATTGCATGGGAGATCATAATTGTGTCCTACTACTTTGAGCCAGATAAACCCCTACAGCCGTACTTGGATCACCTAAAGACGGTAAGGGACAAAATGGTACCAACCAAGATGCTGATAGGTGGAGACGCAAACTCTAAAAGCATCTGGTGGGGAAGTGCATGCGAAGACCAAAGAGGAGAACAACTCTGTGGAACATTAACAGAAATGGATCTACACATCCTAAATCAAGGCACGGTCCCAACTTTTGACACCATAAGAGGAGGCAAAAGATACTGTAGCCACGTCGATGTTACAGCCTGCACAGAAGACCTCCTAGAACTGGTCGAAGGTTGGCACGTGAAGGAAGGACTGACGAGCTCGGACCACAACGGCATAACTTTTAAAATAAAACTCGAAAAATCAAGGGGACTCAAAATAGAAAGAACAACAAGAAAGTACAATACCCGGAAAGCTAATTGGGCCCATTTTCATGAGAAAATGGATCAAATTATGAAGAATTCGAACCTTACCACAAACAATTTAGACAACATACAAAACACTAATGAAATAGATAAAATCGTAGAAGCATATACAACAGCCATAACAGAAGCATGCAAACAAACGATACCTATAAAAAAGAACAAAAATACACTTACAATGCCGTGGTGGTCCGAGCAACTCGCATCCATGAAAAGGGAGGTCGCCACGATAAAACGCAGGATCCGAAACGCAGCCGCACATCGAAGACCCATAGTCGTGAGCCAGTACCTGAAACAAAAAGAAAATTATGAAGTAGCAGTGAAAGAGGCAATGACCAGAAGCTGGAAGGAATTTTGTGAAAAACAGAACGGGGAAGGAATGTGGGAGGGGATTTACAGGGTAATAAGAAGGACAACGCAAAGAGAGGAGGATTTACCACTAATACACAAGGGAGTAGAGCTAAATGCGGCAGATTCCGCGAAACTTCTAGCGGAAACCTTTTACCCAAGGGATGTAAGGGAAGGGGAAAATGAAAAACACCAACGCACAAGAATGATAGCCGAAGAAGAAAACGATAGGGATCAGGAATGTGAACATGACCCTCCGTTTACACCAGAAGAGCTGAAAGGAGTGGTGAAATCATTCAACCCAAAAAAGGCCCCGGGAGGGGATGGCCTTACGGCGGATATATGCTCACATGCCATTGATGCTTCCTTTGATTACTTCCTTTCTCTCTTAAATAAATGTCTGTCGAAATGTTACTTCCCGAGGGCATGGAAGGAGGCAGTAGTAGTTGTCCTCAAAAAACCAGGAAAGGATACCTACACAACTCCAAAGTCGTACAGGCCTATAGGTCTTCTGCCAGTACTAGGGAAAATCTACGAGAAGTTGCTGGTGAACCGTCTCAAGTTCTATGTACTACCAAAGATGAGCACTCATCAATACGGTTTCATGCCACAAAAAAGCACCGAGGACGCCCTCGTTGCCCTTATGCAGCGCATACGGGAGAAGCTAAACTGTAAAAAATTGGTTACTCTGGTATCGCTGGACATCGAGGGCGCCTTCGACAGCGCATGGTGGCCAGCAATAAAAACAAGAATGGTAGAAGAAAACTGCCCTGGGAACTTGAGACGTACTATATGCAGCTATCTGAACGATAGAAAGGTGGAAGTCAGGTATGCGGGGGAGACCTCCAAAAGAGAAACAGAGAAGGGATGTGTCCAGGGATCCATCGGCGGACCAGTGCTGTGGAACCTGCTACTCGACCCCCTCCTAAAAGGACTGGAAAACAGGAACCTCCATTCGCAGGCATTTGCGGATGATGTCGTGCTGATATTTGACGGAGATAACGCCCAAGAGATAGAGATGAAAGCAAACGCCGCCCTTGAACATGTCTGGGCGTGGGGTGTCGACAACAAACTCAGATTTGCCCCACATAAGACCTGCGCAATGATGATCACAAGAAAGTTGAAATATGACACACCACGCTTACGCATGGGAAGGGTCGACATTGAAATGGCAAAAGAAATTAAGATCTTGGGGCTGACGATAGATGATAAATTGACTTTCAATGCACACGTCTCCAACATCTGCAGGAAGGCGGCTGGAATATATAAAAGGCTAACATCAGCTGCGCGAGTAAACTGGGGCCTAAACCAGGACGTATTAAAAACAATCTACGTCTCGGCAGTGGAACCAGTCATACTGTATGCAGCAGCAGCATGGGCACCAGCCGCGAAAAAGCTCGGAGTACGAAAACAACTAGAAGCAATACAGAGAGGATTCGTGCAGAAAATCGGGAAGGCATATAAAACAGTATCTCTAAACTCTGCCCTACTGATCACAGGAACACTCCCTCTTGATCTGCGAGTGGGAGAGGTGGCGTCTGTTTATCAGGCAAAGAAGGGAGTCGATCGGGAGGAGGACGAGGACGAGGAAATAGAAAAAATGGCGTCAAAACTAAAGGCCCCACACCCCGCTAAGCAAATTAGAAAATCCTTTGTCTGCCTGGCAAACGAAGAAGAATATATGCAAAATAGCGATTTCGCAGTGCGCATTTTTACGGATGGCAGCAAAATTCAGGGAAAAGTGGGGGCTGCCGTATCAGTTTATGAAAACACAGGGGAGATCAAAGCATGTAAGCTTGCGCTCGCACCGCACTGCACGGTCTACCAGGCCGAACTTCTGGCACTACGGAAGGCCACAGAAATAGCCCTCACTCAGAGATCCACAGCACTGGCCATATACAGCGACTCAAGAGCAGCCCTGGAGACAGCCATAAACCCAAATGCCCCTCACCCTCTAGCAGTTGACATCAGAGCTAACTTGCAGGGATGTAAACTCCAAAACAGGGAAGTATCCCTGTATTGGATAAAAGCGCACATAGGGCTGGAGGGGAACGAAAGGGCCGACCAGCTAGCGAAGGAGGCTGCACTGGGTCTAAAGAGACGCCCGCATTATTACTCCCGTCCGATATCACACGTCAAGCGAAGTATACGGAGGACGGCGCTTGACGAGTGGAACCAGCGGTACAAAACAGAAAATACAGCCTCAATCACCAAGCTATTTTTCCCGGATGCAATAGCGGCATATAAAACCGTTAAAAATCTGCAAATCACGGGCATTACTACGCAGCTGATGACTGGGCACGGAGGATTCTCCGAGTACTTGAATCGCTTCAAGTGCAAGGAGAGTCCATCGTGTGCTTGTGAGGAAGAGGTGCAGGAAACAGTCCCACATCTACTTTTCGAATGCCCCATACATATGAGAGACAGATTCGAAACGGAACAGTACCTAGATATAAATATAGAAAAAGAAAACATGCAACATTTAATGAACAATACAAATAGGAAAAAATTCCTCGAATATTGCACCAAGATAGTAAGAATTGTAAATAAAAGAAATAGAAGTAACTAAAACTATGTTTTTCAAATATAATGAATATATTTAGAATAAGCATAGCATAGAATAGAGTAAATAAAAATAGTAATAAGTAATGTATTAAATAAGTAATGTTAAAAGTTGTTAAAGTACCATAGTATTTAAAATAGTTAAAAGATAAAATAAAATATACCTGTGTCGCGTCGCTCCATTTCCCTTATCCTGAAACAAAAATTAGAAATAGTAGATTAGGTGGTAATCCCGACCACCCTACGCAAATAAATAAAGATAAAAATAGAAAAACAGCAGTAGCGTAGACATGAGAGGCTAAAGGGTCTGCAAGCGTAGCCCCATGGAATAGGTGGGAGTCCCACCCACAGATAATATGAGAGAGATGAATGAAAGAAAGATATAGAATGAAGCATGAAAGTACGAGAAGAATACTAGTGAGAACTGGAATGCATGAGAAAGCTTAGCATAGGCTCCGATTATGTTGGAGGTAGAGCAGAAAAAAAAAAAAAAAAAAAAAAAAAAAAAAAAAAAAAAAAAAAAAAAAAAACCTAACCTAACCTAACCTAACCTAACCTAACCTAACCTAACCTAACCTAACCTAACCTAACCTAACCTAACCTAACCTAACCTAACCTAACCTAACCTAACCTAACCTAACCTAACCTAACCTAACCTAACCTAACCTAACCTAACCTAACCTAACCTAACCTAACCTAACCTAACCTAACCTAACCTAACCTAACCTAACCTAACCTAACCTAACCTAACCTAACCTAACCTAACCTAACCTAACCTAACCTAACCTAACCTAACCTAACCTAACCTAACCTAACCTAACCTAACCTAACCTAACCTAACCTAACCTAACCTAACCTAACCTAACCTAACCTAACCTAACCTAACCTAACCTAACCTAACCTAACCTAACCTAACCTAACAGTCTCGCGCCAAGCGCGGCCGCGAACACCACGTTTCTACGCCGCTCCGCGGTCGAAAATTCACTTTGACGGGTTTTTTCTTTCCAAAGTACTTGTGTCATATATCAAATTGTGCGCGCAGACTCCCTCTATCCGCTAGTGTAAAAATTGTGACGATCAGTGAAAGTAGTGAAGTGATATGGACATTTTAGTGAGCCACACTCGGACTCCTCTGGATTAAACCACTGCCAAAATTCACCAAATCAAGGTACAGACTTCAAATTTACGGCAAAGTGATCCCTATTAGATGGCCTATCTAGTACAAGTATTAGATTTCGCCAAACTTTCTAGGCTTTAGTACAATCATCAGACATATTTGACTTCTCAGTGTAAAAGTGATAATTTTGTGAATAACTCGTAAAAACTATCGAGAACCTTTCTATATTTTTATCTTTCCTGGTGTATCGTTGTGTTTTCTTAGTGCCCTAGCAGTTTCAGATTTTTCCCATGCGTACTTTTGTAAATAAACACGAAAAACCAAAACCACGTGCTCTGTGAAAAACTGGTTCCCGGTTAGTGCGGCTAATTTTGGTGATTTTAATTTATTTCCTAGCTTAATAGAACTTAATTACCGAAAACAGAACAGAAATCGCAGTTATAGTTCTCGAGATATTGAGGTTTTTCTAACGGAAGAACAAATTTTTATGAAACCTCCAACTTCAACATTTAATATCTTCCGATTTTGAGTGATGACGCATACATTTTTCAGCCTTATATTACTGCAGTGTTAATGAACAATTAGTGTACCAAATTTCAGATTTTTTGATTGAGTAGTTTTTGAGTAAATTAAAGTTAAGTCGAGTCACTCCTCAAGACAGCCAAATTTTACGTAATTATAATTTTGAAAATCACTTTTTTGTTTTGGGATTTTTTTTACATCTTGCACTTGAAATAGTTAGCAGGTACCTAAAAAATAGTTTTAAGCTTATTTCGGGAATTGTGATGTATATAGTTTTTTTATAATAACGATCTTTGTTTCTGTGCAATTTGGTCTGACAAATGTTCATGCTGCGCCTCTCATAGGTACTTTCTAATCTCATAAATTGATCCATTTTACTAATATCACTTCTGTTTACTGTTAAAACATTACTTCAACTTAAAATATTCAATACTAAGCTCTGAATATACAAATCTTTTTCTAAATTTCTGTGCTACCTATGTTTACAATTTATTTTAAGTTAGTTTAAATTCACCTTCCTTTCTGTGTGTTTGCATGTAGACTTACACGTTACTGGACAATTCCTGTATTAAATTTCATATTTTTTCTATGAGTAGTTTTTTAGTTAAGTTAATTTTTGTTGAGCCACTTTTCGCACTGGCTTGGTTACACGTAAGTATCATATTAAACAACACTTCTATGACTTGCTATTTACTTCACATTTGTCTCTCTTTATAAGTTGTATATAGTAATTATTACTTTAAGCGTATTTTTAATGACTATTTGTTGTGTAGCCTATGTGTTGTGTAGCTTATGTACGTAACCTCCAACTTTAACAATTAATATCTCCCGATTTTTTGGTGAGACGCACACATTTTATATCTTCATTTTATCCCCGTGTTAATGGACAATACGTATACCAAATCTCGGATTTTTTCACTTAGTAGTTTTTAAGTAAAATAAACTTTAGTCAAACCACTCCTTTAATTTTTACGTAAATAACATTCTGAAATTCACTTTTTTGTTTTAAGTCTTATTTTAAAATTTGCGTTCAAAATAGTTAGTTAATAGTAAAAAAATAGTTTTAAGCTTATTTCCACAATTGTGATACTTATAGTTATTGTATAATAGCGATTTTTAAATTTGTGAAATCTGTTTTGATATTTTCTCATACTGTGCTAGCAGTACGTACTTTCTACCACCTATTATTGTCTCTTTTTACTAATATCACCTTTGTTTATAATAAAAATATAATTTCGACCAGAAAATACACAACAGTTAGCTCTGAAAACGCAAGTTTGTTCAAAATTTTTTGGTAAAATCCGAGTTTTCTGTGGGTTAGTCTATGCGCAAATAAAATTACAATTCCGTGTTATTTTAACTTGTAATTTCTGACACTAGGACCACAGAAGGTCTGCAAGACCACAATCTATTTTCTTTCATAATAATTGCTAATATTAGACTATTCTGACACTATTCAAATATGTATCGTACGCCTCCTCCCTCACCCCGAAGGCGCGGCGGCGCCGGCGCGCGCACAACCGCGCTTGTACACGCGACACCACCGGCTGAGACGACTCCCTTAACGCCTGTAGAGGCTCCGCTCACCCGCACTGAGCAGGACCCAAGGATGGGAGACAAAACATATGTCATCGAACCTGGAGATACAATAAACACAGCAGGCAGCGACAAATCATCTGATGTCGCCGACACGAGCTCCTGCGCTATGGAGTCGCTGAGACTCAGTATTTTGTCTACTGAGTGCACTCCTAGAAATGACACAGCCGGCCGGCTTCTCGAAGTTGTCAGAACAAACACGAAAATCATTCTGAATCACCTCACTTTGAACAGAAGCGTAAAAAAGGGGAGCAAAGACGCCATCGCGGAGGCTACCAAAAACATTCAGGCGGCCACCGAGAAGTATGTGACGGAGCTCCCGGTTACAGACGAAATTCGGCCAGAAGATTCCTTTGCCCTTCATGGAAGGAGCGAAAAACTAGACGGTGCAATAACATCTATACAGGAGGAGCTATCCAAAATTAGGCAGGAACAGACCAGCATTTGCGCCCTGGTAGCAAATTCATTGAGTAGTGCCAGCCGACGTCCTGAAGATGATTTCGGCCTCGACCCCGGCGTTCTTGCTGCGAGTGAGCCCGGCGTGCGCCCGGCGAAGCCTACATACAGCGAGGCGCTTAAAACACCTACAGTTAATGTCCCCAAAAACAATCCGGCCATAGTCGTAACAGTTGACAGCGCCAAAACTGGGCTTGAAGCTCTGTCCACATTCCGGAACCAAATCCCGTTCAGAACCATGAACTACGCCCCTCAAAATATAAAAACCATCTCAAACAATAAGCTCCGAGTAGAGTTTCAAACCGATAAGCAGCTGGAAGAAACACTTAAGCGCATCAATAACACCCCCAACATCAAGGCGGAACACGCTCGGCGACTGTCGCCCATGGTAATCCTGAAAGGTATTCACAAAGACACTCCTGCGCAGGAATTGGCGGATGTTATCATCTCTCAAAATCCCACTGTAAGGGATGTCGCAACAGGCCAGGACGAGATACGACTAATATTCTCCACTAACAACCGGAACCCTAAATTGTACAACGCCATTCTTAGATGCTCGCCGGCTGTATGGCGAGCGATAATGCTGCTCGAGCGAGTTAATATCGAACACCAGCGAGTACACGCTAGCGAGCAATCGCCGTTCAAACAGTGTCTGAGCTGCCTACAGTATGGACACACAACGGTGCATTGTAAGTCAACGGTCAAACCCTGCTCGCACTGCGCTGACAGCACTCACTCCTACAAAACCTGCCCTAACAAAAAACAAACTCCACAATGTTATAACTGTATTGGTCACAACCAGAAATATTCTACCAAGCACAATACAAA
>JALPQI010032010.1:0-17716 GCA_025490895.1 Thaumatotibia leucotreta
CAAAATAAACGATTATAAATATGTTTATGTTTGAGAATCAATGGTTAAAGCACATGTGATGCTCTCTAGCCGTAGGTATTACTTGCCAACTCATGGGCAAGTAACTTTTACATTGTTCCGGTTTACGGGTTTATTTGATAAGGAATTTAGTTTAGCTAGCGTGATGGGATGGGATACTTTACGAATCGAGTAAACGCTAATACCTATACGAGTATATGTTACTTGACAACTACAAAACTGTACAACTGCCGATGTGCGGTTTGTTGGTTGGTGAAACATGGAACGCACCGCACATTTACCTATGATTCTGATTTGGAATACATTTCACCAAATGAGCATGATTCATTGTTTCCTATAAAGTAAGTAAATATACATTTACACAAAAATTAACGCTGTCTATTTATTTAAGTATTGTTGAGTTTGACACTAAGTTAATGCGATTGTCTAATCTAAAATTGATACTTGTAGTACACATTTTCTCCAAGATTAAGGGCTTATTAAATATGCGGGCAAATCATATCATGTCTCACATCGCAATTGGAGCTTGTAGGTATTTTTAAAAGTGTGTCTCCCATGATAAGAGTGAAAGGCTTTCTCAAGAACGCGTTGAAAGTCCGCCCAGCGCGAGCCACATGAATAATTTACCAGAAAAATCTCTACGATTTCACATGGACTTAATTCTGTACGCGTTGAAGTTTCTACTCCGTAATACAATTCACATTAGACGTACGCATAATTGTATAAAATGTTGAACCAAACCATTATCATAATAATGCTTATTATAAAGGGACTTATAAAGTTGAGCAATTTCAATCGAGTGCTCAAGGCAACTTAGTGGCAATCACCCCGGTAGTCGCTCGCGAGAAACAATGTTATCTTATGTTTTTATTTTCAGTTACTATTTTTCTGCAAGACTGGCCGTTGTGAAGGTTATTCGGGATTTCGTCATGGTTGGTATTAAGAGTCCATCATTCTGTTTTAGTGGCAGGTGGCGCAAGGCAGCCTTGGCAGTGGAGACGGCAGGTGGCGGTGGCGGACGGAAGGTGAATGTGGCTGGATGTGTGTCACCCGGTCGGCCTTGACTCCCCCATCCCCTCCCCGATCGGAATGCGAATATGAAGAATTTAAAGAGTCCGAAACGGGTGTGGAGTATGTGAGATGAGCCGGGAGTGTTGCAAGGAGTTTTTATCATTATTTACGGACTGAGCGCTAACTACTCATTCGGTCACATTTTGACTGTCGTGTTATTTTGGAGTTTAAAGCTTTGCTATACGTAGTAGTTGTTGTATAGGTACTTGCCTAAAGGTAACTATTGTTGTTCCTTTTGATTTATTTTCCTACAATGCGTCTCTGCATACCTAGCTTTTTTTTTGTCTTTAGCATGGGTATAATTCTGTATCTTGTATTCTTGTACCCTATTTATGTGAAAACCTGTATTTGGGTTTGCTGTTACATATTGTATACAACCTGCACTTGTTAGTTCAGCTTTTGGTTTTCTGAATAATATAAAAAAAATACAGAGCATTTTATTCAAGTATCGAATTCCTGTTGAACAGGCTACGAATGAGCTTCCAATACTTTATAGCAAACGATATCGTTGTAGATAGAATCACTCCGATTCAATTAGCAAGTACTGGATTTTATGCACCAATAACTGTTTACAATTAAATTGAAGTACAAATAACGATACAACCACAGGTTCACGTATCGTAATCGTCAAAGAACAGACATCGATATGAATTATTTACAATCACGCTTTATATACCGTGATTTACCGTTTCATTTGAAGAATAAAAACAGCCTGTCGAAAAAGAACGTTCAGTTTGTGGAAGTTATCTACCTTGACCCGTCGTCGCCGGCGAAATATGTAGTTTGTTTACATATCATTTGAATTCACGCGGCGGTTGGAATTTGTGTCCTGGTTTAATCTGGCATACATAAAAATCCGCCTACCCTAATGTCCCAATTGATACCGATGCTATTATAAATAATCTAATTAGTTTCTGCAGTTGTTTTTCATTTCACATGCAATAAACTACAATAATTGCCTTAAAAGTAGCCCGTAAACTTTACATACAAGACAGAAAATAATATAATAACAAAAAAATACAATATTTTGATTTAAACTTTCACGATTATCACTCATATTTTAAAGACAAACGGGTCTTAATCGCGTAAACTTACGTTTAATTATACGGGTGTAACATCATGCCCGAAACGTCAGGATATCATCAAACGTAAGTTTACGCTATTAAGACCCGTTTGTCTTTAAAATATGAAAGAAATACAATCAAAATGAAAGTAACAAATGGAAAAGATGTCATAATATGAACTCGGAATAGTGGTAGAGGCGTTAACCGCGAAAGCTGAAGACGTGAGTTCGATTCCCTTCGATCTGCGGTAGATGCTGTTTATACATATAAATATATACATAATATATGCAGGTGTTACAACTTTAATGAATGATAAAAATTAACTATGTAACTATTTAATTCTGCGCCTATTCTTGAGCGGTGCTGTGCAAAATTGACCGATTACATTCTTCAAACTCAAAATTCGAAACACTGTCATGCGGTCTCATTGGCCAATTTTGCACATCTCCGCTCCTCTCCGCCTCAATGGAACCGCACCCTAGGACTAACTTACTTCTTATACCTAAATATTTAATACATGGCCACCTTATTTTCAAAATTATTCTGACGCCGAAATAGACGTGTGCGCCGCGCCGGCGTCACGCCGCCGCCGACCTTTTTCGCCACGCCGCCGCCGCCGACTAATGGTCGGCGTGAAATCGGCGTGGCCTTGACTGAATAACAGTGTTATTTCTTATGGGCTAAATACTACACACTAAGCTTCGTATTTGGTTTACGTATTTATATAATGCTCTTATGCAGGCAATTTAGTGTCAACCTATTAGTTGCTTTCGAGTGTCATCAGAACACGTAGGTTCTTAGGCTCGACAACTTCCAGCCTCCTGAACAAGCCGGTTGAAGCCTGAACAAACCAAGTAGACTACTCCGCCTTGCGTCGTTAACCCAATTCTGGGGGTCGTGACTTATTAACTCATCAATTTCTCTTTCACGATCTTCCACCAACCACTCCAATTTTCCGCAGCGTGGATCGCTTCAGCAACCCGAAAGTTAAGTGAGATGCGGATTTGGTCTCTCCAGCGCATGGGGCTCCTTCCTCTCGACCTTTTCTTTCCAATCTTTCTTGTGACAATAAGTTTTTGGAGGTCTTCCCCAGGTTTGTGGGCTATGTGTCCAAAGAACAACCAACCAACAAACAATAGAAAAAGGAAGCCAAATGGGTAGACTACCGGTACTTATATTGTAGTGTCCAGGGGGGGTTAGCATGGCTTCTTAAATGCAATTCAGTTTAGGTTCGGCTAGCCAATTTCTAACAGTTATTCTATGCCTAGGTCCTAAACTGCGCGCCTCTGTGCAGCCCTAAGTGGAGTCTGGCTTTCGGCCTTCACAAGGGATCTAAACGAATCGGAGGGCCGCAGAGTGTCACACTCAACCATTGTGTACCATGGAAGCGGTAGGCTCTGGCAGCTCGGCCTTCAGCCTTATACGAAACTGGGCCTTCGCGATCTATTTAGATACAGAGACGTATTTGCGCGCCTATGCGTGTGCTCGGTCTGCGGCCTTCGCTAGCGTTAACATAGTTGGGAAGCGTAATTGTATCGGAGAGCACTGAAATCGTGACACTCCGGGCCGCAAATCTGCATTATCCGGATCCGGAAAATCGACGGATGTTGCATACCCCGGTTGAGAGCCGCAGAAGAACTGGAAGCACTAACGTACCTCAAAAAATGGCTGAACTGAAGTAACAGTGGGCTGGACATACATTACTCGCGGTGGGGCAAGTTATTTCTTAGTGGCAAGCATATACTGGTCGACGCAGCGTAGGATGCCTCCCAATATACAATAATAAAAAAAATAAAATAAAATATGATGGACCGATCACCTGGTAAAGATAGGTGGAATCCAATGTACGTGAGCTGCGCCCTATTTATCCTTATGACATGCTATGATAGGTGATTTGGGAGACCTAATGTGAATAGCACATCTGACTCATTCCCTATGCGTCTAGGTGTTCTGTAAGGCTGTGTGTTGGCGCCCACCCTGTTTGGTATATTCTTCTCGTTACTGCTAAAAACTGCCTTTGGTGACGACCAACAGGGTATCCATCTTCATACCAGGGCTTATGGAAAACTTATGTGGCACTGCTAAGGGCGAAACAGAAACGGGACGATTTATTCGTCGATAGTTTGTTATTTGCCGATGACGCAGCCTTCGTAGCCAAATCGCAGACTGAGCTCCAGACCATTATGGACAAGTTTTCACGTGCCTGTGCCCAGTTCTCTATGTCCATCAATCCCCGTAAGACTGTTGTGCTGGCTCAAGGGTGTGCGGAAATATCAACGATCGTGTTGGATGGCGCCCCACTCGAGACAGTCGATAAGTTTTGCTACCTCGGGTCGACGGTGACTAGCAACCTCTCAACGGCTGCAGAAATCGACGTTCGGTTCGGAAAGGCAGCAACGATGTTTGGGAAGCTGAGTGCAAGAGTATGGCAAAATAAACACCTTACCAGGAAAACCAAGATGGTCGTTTATCAAACGTGCGTCCTGAGCATACTCTTGTACGGGGCTGAGACCTGGACATCGTATGCCAAGCACGAACGTCGTCTTAACGCCTTCCACATGCGATGCATCCGAAACATTTTGGGCATACACTGGAAAGACAAGGTTACGAACGAGAGGGTGCTTGAGATTGCTCAGCTGCCCAACCTCTTTGCGTTGCTGAAGCAGAGACGCTTACGCTGGCTGGGGCATGTGTATCGAATGCAACCTTCTCGTTTGACGCGGCGTGTCATGCTTGGTGCCATAGCTGATGCCAAGAGAAATGTTGGTCGCCCAATGCTACGATATAAAGATTGTGCCAAGCGAGATATGCACGCCTTCAACATCTCGGTCCACAAATGGGAAGAGCTTCCCAAGGTCAGAGATAAGTGGCGCAAACTGGTATTAGACGGGGTAAAATCCATGATGAGGCTTGGTTCAAGACACTCGCTAGTAAGCGCGCCAAGCGTCATCAGCGCGGCACCGGTTCGTCACAGGCCCACTAGGTACATCTGTTAGAGTTGTGGTCGTATTTGTCGCTCCCGTATTGGCCTACACAGCCATAAGAAACGCTATCTCCCCTCCTAACACTGCTTGTATGGTCTGATAGTTATAATATACTTTCAAGGCCAAATGAATGTGAATAGGGCCAGTCCAAACCAAAGTACTGTTGAAAATATGTTAGAACATGGTGGGAAGAGAAACTACTGACCAGATGATGGACAGTGGTGGTGTTTTATGAACATTTATATTGCATTTATCTAAACTATGACAAATTATACTATCGAATTCCGCTTTTTTATTCATGTGACCTTGACGCCGATTTCACGCCGAAATCACGCCGCCGCCGCCGACTTTTCAGCAAACGCCGCCGCCGATCATTTTTAGATCGGCGCACACGTCTACGCCGAAATGGACCAAAGGCGATTAAATTTAGGTGTTATGTCCTATGAAGATTTAATAAGTATGTTATGGATAAGCGTAATGCACTAGCTCGTAGACAATATAGACATAATACCCGATGCTTATTCGTACGATAGACAGTAGATGTGTTCAAATAACGTTTTATCGAAGTATTTCGTACCGAGCGAGTGGCCCTGGTCCGATCCGTTGCGAAACATATCTACTAGTGGCGATTAATGATCGACGAGTGGGGCATCGTTTCAACACAAGCCGAATACACGCCAATACCAATATAATACCAATCCAATGTGAATCTACATCGCGTTCCTACACGTGGAACCAAGGCTTAGAGCGAGTAAGAGGATGTAAGCAATACGTTGTCGATATAAAGATTGAATGAAGATACTAAACGGAGGGGCATGCACAGGCACACATGTACAACTGAATCCGGTTACAACTTATACCGGTTGAATATGAATCTCTAATACTAATGAATCAATGCAAGACATTTTAAAACACTAATGACATTATGCTTCGTCTAGCAGTGAAAGTCGGAGACGAGCGACCTTGACATGGAGCTCGTTCACTCCAATCGAGTATTTTGTGTGTAACTACGTAAACATCAATAAGACACGTACTTTCACAATCTTTTACCGTGTTGTTATACCGTCATATAGTAATTTGTTACGTTTTTTTATCGATTCGATTCATGCGTACGGGTGAAAGTTACAGTTCATTGACCAAAAATCAAGCGAGTCAGCGAGACTAATTAGTAATTAATATCTATATTCGATTGTATGTACGTATTCAGAATCTCTAATCGTTGAGATTTATACGAAAATAGACACAATCTTCTTGATTCTATAGGCGATATTTACATTTTTGTAGGTAAATAGCAGCGGATGGGATTATATTATACAAATAACTACCTATTTTTTAAGGACTAAATACTTTTTAATAGGTGTTCCATGGTTCTCCCACGTTACAAAAATGCTCACAATTCAGACTACAAATTTAGTTTCCTCAAAAGTATTATTCGTTACAATCTAGAACCTCGCTTCTCAAAAAGAATTGTGGCTGACACTGTCCCAATTAACAAGGTGTGTCGCAACCAATTTAAAATATTAAGAAAATGAATATTAGTTTAGGGTAGGATAACGAGTTACGAGGTTACGGCCCGCGGCCGACCCACTTGTCTGTCCGAGTACAGTTAGACTCCGACCAGTTTTAGCTTCGCACGTCGGTCGAAAGTGTTGAACGAATTTTGCTTTCGACCAGTGACACGGTGGACCAATGACAAATGAATAATGGAAAGTCCTTTCGTTCTTTATTAGAATTAGGCTGAGTGATGCAAGATATTATGTTAATAAATTGCGTAGTGTATTGCCTAGAGGACAGCTTCGCGCAGAGATGAGCGACTGAGCGTGTACGCTTAAAGACATCAACGCGCTGTGGAGTCGAAACTTTGTATTTATATTATGATTATAATCTGATAGTATTTATAACGAAATGTGAAGAGCATTGGCAGAAATTATAGCATTATATATATATCACCATCAATACATTTAAGTAGCTCATGTATCATGAGAAATATTTAGGTATTTTAGGTCCCAAACTTTTGAATTTGTGGAGATACATTCGACTTTAAGCATGTTTTTCAATAAGACAAGAAGAAATTGCCCGTGTGATGTGATTTAGGCCTTTGGCACACTGACTACGTTCTGCGGTCAGGTCAACAATGTTATTTTACATTACAGACCTGACCGCACACCATCGTCAGTGTGTCAAATCCATTATAGGGTGTGCCGGTCTGGCAGTACGACACTTAATTTACCACCGCTTATACGATTAAGTATCAAAGAATATCTTCTAACAAGTGTGTTTATAAAATACATTAATCTCAGGAAGATGTAAATTTTCACGACTTGTGAACCATTGTAGTAACATGGCTTTGCAACCGTCATCGATTTTACAACACAAGTAAATTATGTCAATGATCGATTGAAATGACTCATTGTCATGTGTCAGTATGATTAATTTGCTTTAGAATCGAGAAATAAAAGAAATCGTGCGAATAAATAACCCAATTCCTAGTCACATAACCAAGCGTAACAAAATAGAAAGGAGTCACCAATAAAAATGAGGAAAAGTACATTGTTATTATATCACTTTAAACTGCGTCGCAACTGAATTCCTCGAGTCAAATTAGTCGGGTAATAAAACGTGATTTTTACTTAAATGGCCATACTCACATAATTAGTAATAACTATAATGAAGGCTCGGGGAAAACTGAATAATTCGCGATTAAAAAACTGGTCAATATGCAAGAAAAGGGCACGCTGCACACTGCAGACGGGTTCCCTGAAAGGCTTTGGCAACAACGAAAGAATGCAGCACCATTCGTCATCGAGGCAGGTGTAAAAAGCAATTACCTCTGCCATTATTCCAATTGGATATTATGTTAATTCGGCGTTATAAAATGAATGAAAGATCTGAGTGTCTGTTAACAAATCAGCAATTTTATCGCTGTTTTTTTACATTTGCAATTATAAAATGCATACGTGCACAGCTTATTTTCAGTGCTAAAATACATAAAAGATGATTCGCGACGGATGCTGGCTTTACGTAACTTGACATTTGTAAAGCTCACGCCAGAATTCCTGGTATTGTTCTGGCCAACTGCTGATTATTTTAAATGAGACACCCTACATGGACCCAATAATTGAACGGTTCGTGAGATAATTAAACGTTCGGTGACAACTTCATTCGCCATCTTGAAAGAAGCAGAAACAACGTATAATTTGTACAAAGTCATTTAAATGTAGAGTTTACATAAACTTAAAGAGTCGGCGCTCCGACTGTCGAAAGTTTTCAACAAATATAAGTGAAACCTGTTTAAAAGCAAAAGTTGGAAGCGAATCCAACATACGCAGCAACGTACGAGTTGCATTGGAGAAAATAAACGCGAGCCAGATACAACGCATATTTCTTCCTAACGGCTGGTAAATAAAAATGTGCCCCAATTGTACGCCAAACACGTGACAGGCGGCTGAAATCTCTTTGACCTACAGCGCTGATTGAACCAATTTGAATGCTGAATCGCGTTACGTCAGAAGCCGGATCGCAAAGGTCAGTGACCCTGGCTGCGGCACCTGACGCATCAGCGACTGATGACGCCGAAACTCGGAGAAAGCTGCCGCCGTGGCTGCCGGCTCCATTACGTGTCCTTCCGAGACCACATGTAATCTCAATATAAGCTTTTTGTTCTATTGCATCATACTGATAGACTGATCTTATCTGCGCATCTAGGCCTATACAATTGATACAGATCGACAGCCGCAACTTCAGCTCAAAAAATAACAGAAAGCGTTAATAATGAGACAATGACAAATTGCTACAACTATGGAGAAACCTAATTAGAAAATGTTTCATTGTCCTAATATTGCATCAAATTAGTGAAAAGATTATAGCCATCAATGACTACTAATGAAATTTTGTCATAAAATAAGCCGGTTCGCCTTCGCAATAGACCATTGATGTTGTAATCAATGAAAATATGAGAACACACGAATTATATAAGTGCTAATTTACTCGTAAATGTAGGTATACGGATATCCGCCGGGCTAAAGGGCGCGGTCGGAACCTTGCATCAGAGACGAGGCGAGAGAAAGATCGACACCTGACGATAGCGGAGGTCGAAACGAGATACACATAGAAATCGCGAGAGATCCGCACTTTCCTTCAACGCGTTACAAAGTATCACGTTACGCGCAACAAATGCTAAATGTATAATTCAAAGCGCGTATACAGCTCATTTAAACTTGTTACTCCGCCGCATAGCTGTTGGAACAATAAGTGCCGCGACATATTCTGAACAATGGTCTCAACGATAGGAATCGCCAATTCGACGCTGACGTCGTCTTCATCAACCTTGTCGCTTGACAATAGTTATGCATCATTATATAGGGCATGCTCATTATGCGTTCTAAAAGGAAAACGTAGGTCGATGACTGTATTACAATTCTTACGTTAAATATCATACTTTGACAGTTGCAATCATACAATGGAAAATAAAACTATGAAAACGGAAAAATTTTGGCGATAGAAGCACGATTATATTATTATATTTTTAATTAGTCAAAATAGAAAAAGACCGGTAGTCCCATCTCGCGCGATAATCACTAAGTCTGAAGTGCCACCCTCGTGCTAGGAACTCAAGAAACCCATGACGTAATATGACAAAGTTTACATCATATTACGAATAAATAAAATGCAGTTTTTTTAATGGAGTGGTAGTCAGAACCTCAAAAATTATTAGACGATGAAGATGTTGCATAAAAAAAATACCCCAATAAGAAGAATGAGACACAGGATCGAACGGAAATAAATAGGTCGCTGAGACGACCTTCGGAAATCCTTATTAAGTCATTGCCTCAAAGTATTAACACAATTCTCTAATGACATAACGAGGAGAGTAAACAGATGTTCAGGCATAGTAACAATGTCATAAACGAATAAGCCGATGTGCAAACAGACACACCTAGCCAACGATGCCATTTACGTACATAACACGTATGTATAATGATGTACATACGGACGGTACCATTCTGGAGAGGAACTGCCTACATCAGAATCAACATTGGTGTATTTGGATGACATAACTCAAATACAGGTTATTGGATGAACTTGTGAGCGAACTGATATAACATCCGCTAGACCGAACTTGGTAGTATCTACAAATATTGTGACACGTTCACGACAGGTAAAATAGGGTAGGCTGAGAACTAAATGATTTATGACATGAAACTGATGTAACATTATCGATTGTTGCTTTGAATAATGACTGCCATTTTAGATAGTCCTAGTTCGATTTTGAGTTCCTATTTCAAATATCATTTTTTATTAAATAATCTTCTTTTGTGACATGCAGAAGGCGGTATAAAAACCAGTTTTTTTTTTGTCTTCACAATCTGGCAAATAAAGTTAGCAATGTGATATGAAATCGAATGGTAGGTATTAAATGCCCCGAAAGGCAGTTGACACGTGAGCAAACATGTCATATCTATGATAAACACATACGATCGTCTCACTCAATAGCAAAGGTCGAGTCAAATTGCTCAACATTTAACCTACACGGAGCGTATAAGTGGGACACAACTTTATAGAAGTCACATTCATCGATTCTGTGATCATATATTCTAATATCTCTAGATCATCACCGGAAGGTACGCGGGGCAGCTCTGAGCAGTTTATTCGTGAAGGACAAATGGAACGCGTAGCGCTTACAAGTTGTATAAATGAACCTTTATAGCTTTAAAACTAACTTTGACTTTGTTTGCTTCTCGATCTGTATTCCTACCGGCGAGTTCTTTGTTTGCATCATTGGTGGAAGCTAGTAGCGTATAGGATTCGCATTTTCTTCCTAATTCTACGGTTGCCGCAGCCATGATATGAATTACAAGCATATACTTAGTGCTACGGACGCTTACGAAAACTGCCTTGACGAAACTAATGGCTATAATAGGTTCAACAAATATATTCCTTTCAAGAGGGACAGATTGCATAATGGCCATGTGTCAACGTACCTTCGTACGACTTCTGTTTTTGAGACACGTGGGGATTACATATTCGCCTTTTTTATGGGCGGCCATTGTTGCATTTATGGCATTTCACAAGAAAGTGCCGAAAGAGCGATTTAATTTCTGACGCAAGCTCTTAACGCTCGTTGATCTGCTAATTACATAGAATTGCTAGAAAATGTCTGCGTTTGTCCTTATTTTGAAATTAGATTAAGAAACATAGTAAGCAATTATGGTTAAGTTTACTGTTTCAGCGACAAAGTATACCTTTACGGCAGATTAACGGTCGTCAATAAAGCAATCGAAATAATTGTCAGTATATTCGAGATCATTGTAAGGTGCGGCAACACCAAAAACCGTGGAAGAGTGTGGCCGCGGGGCACTTTCACCGGGGGTCGCAGCTTTCGGAGGTACGCCGTCTGAGATGCCTCTTAGAAGGTTACAGTACATTTAATAAACACGCGGACGCCACCTATCTCACTCGAGCGCCGGCAAGAGAAAGAGAGAGTAGATCGAATTCGATTACAAACACGAGATAGTCCGCCGGCGGGGACGACGCGGTCCACTTCCCACAGCTCATAATATTTCTCGTTTCCTCCAGATTGGGGCAATAACCTGTGACCTAAGAACCTACTGCCGGCGTCACATTTACAACTTTCTTTTCAAATAAAATCGGACCAAATAATTCGGTGCACAGTTAATGATACCTAACGAGAAAGTAAAAGTTTTTACACGTTGATTAAATATTCAACAGGGCCGTCAATTGGCAAACGTGCGACTGCGACTCGCAAGTACGTTAGTGCAAAAATCGCTTTCTATGGTGACTGAAAATGAAATTGAATACGCCTCACATAGGTCGACAGTTCAATATTTAAATAACAAATGGGTAAATATGTAATGTGGTACGGATCTTGAGCCTAAAATCAATATTGCTTAAGCCAACTCATTTGAGGTTGGTATCGTATATTATTTTTTTGTCCAAGGAGGTCACCAAATAACTGTTAAGGGATTACCCGTAATCCACGTACATTTTTAGATCCCTGGACGTAAAACTCAAACATTTCAAATTTAATTTGAATATATGTACGCTTCCAATTGTATCGAACAAAGTAGCAGCTAGGTATTTTCTGAGTTTATATTTTATTTCAGTAGCTTTGAAAAGTTTATAAAATCAACTTACTGGTATAACCACAACAACAGCATTCAGTTTATGTAAGTTTTCTTAAGGCTATTTTATAATTTATAATTACATTAATACAAAATATTAACATACAATCACCAAACAATCGTGTAACGTCATTCGTATAAATGTCGTTTCAGTCTGTATGAGTTTTCCCAGTTTTGCATTTCAAATGATATAGGTGACGTCAGTCATTCATTATAATCTGCCTCTATAAATGTAGAATATAATTTATCTTCCCGGTTAAATTGGTGCGGTATACAATACATACAATTCAGGCATGCGACTGCGAACACTAAAGTTCTTAGATTTCGGGGATTTGTCTGACGAGGCGTTGGAGTGACAGACACCTGATTGAAATTTGTGTTCGCGCGGTAGCAGGCCTGATTAGATTACACAAAAGATCCCAATGGGTCGAAGTGTATCCGTAAAGGCCCCACCAATAGGATAAGATAAGCAGGATGACATAACTTACAACTACATGTCAATAGGAAAAGAAGATACAAATTTTTAACAATTTGTTTAATTCGTTTATTGCTGTCTAGTCTATCACAACACAAGTAAGTAGTTACTTGTATATGCCTACGTGCGGCCGAACGCAGGCTTCCACAATCAGTAGCATTGTTTAATTAAAAACGTCAAAACTGTAGAAAGTTCTCCGTAACGCGTTCGGCCGCGAGCTTCAATGAGACGCTTTTTGAATGGCGCGATCTTAACCCAGATTTTTCACGATCGCGACCTAAATTGGCGTTACGACAACTCGCGATGTTTTCTTATTGTAACAATAACCCATTATAGGCGAAAATGACGTTAGTAATACGGTTACGTGACATTATTAGGCAAAAGCTGCTGGTACCGTAACTAGGTTGTCAATTAAATGTAAATAATTAAAAATTTTTGGAATAAATAAATCACTTTAACCGTTTAGAGCAGCGTCACTCGTAATATCATTAAATAAATTTCTTATACCAAAGAAAAAGAAACTAACGCTTCCGGTGGCGGAAGCATATCTAAAATTACAGTAGACAAATTAGAACTGTTATTAATAACCTGACTAAGGCGACCTAGGTTACGAACAATCGCAGCATTAATACTATTTTATTTATATTGTAATAACACTATTTCCAGACATGCTATAGGGACCCAACAACATCGTACCAATTGATGAAAGAAATACCGGTATTCACAGTAAAAAAGGCGACATCTCCATGAAATTATTGCAGTAAGTATAACGATAACATATTCACGCGGTAGCGGTAGGAAAAATGATAAATACCTATTGTGTGAGAATAATTAAGTACCGAATAAAAAACCTCTTAGCAACAGCGCTCGGTAAATCCGCAGACATGCGTTCCATAGTTCCATCAATGATGGTACGTGACCAGCATAACAATGATGTGCGAATACGGGCCGCCCCAAAACCATGTCGTATAAATCTCAATGAGAGAGCTAGTGACGAATTTCATCGATTTGAACACTGGAAGATAAACCGGCGAATATATTGCTTTTCACTAAAGGTCACATTTATAAATGTCAATCGTAAAAACTCGACGTGAATATTGTTGTACACATTTAACAAGTATTGCAATAAAAGACGCCTTCTGAATCCGAAGCACATCATCACATCAGACAATTTCAGTCCACTGCTGTACATAGGCCTCTCATAATCTCGTATGGAAGCATTAAGAGGTATACCCATAATATCCACACTGGCCACGTGAGTTGGCGATCGCAATAGTGTGTCCAACATGGTGACATCAATAAATAAATGGCCCATGACACTTCAATACCTTACTAGACTTACGACACCTACGGAAATAGTAGGGATGGTGACAAAAGTATTCTCGCTGCCGTCACCATGCGGCCAAAATCTATCTGAATATGAAGTAGATTTCTTTAAATACAGGCTAAGGCAGTAAAGCATAACTATAAGTCTCCAAATGTTAGCTATTACCTGCTTAAATAGCCATTTGAAACAATTTTGTCAACATTACTTACTTAAAGTGTTGACGAATGTGTCAATTTGCAATAAACTTTCGACATTAAAACTTTACGACCACATTTTTGTAATGCCTGGCCCCAGACTAATCTAATAAGCTTGATAATATGAAGTTGGTCTTGTTTTGAGTACCTCATGCAAAATAAATTTATTTCCGTCGTGTAAGGTTACTAACCCGTTTCAAGGAGAGCTTCCGGTATTAGAAAATAGTGCAAAATTAAATATTTCATGGCAACAGTTCTTACGACTTGACAACTCTTACTATTATGTACAAAGATGTGCGTAAGCTTTCAAATAGTATTAAATAAATATTATACTAAATGAGTACCATGGGAAACGCATCCTCAAATTGAACTAGTGCCATAGCAAACTCAATTATTATTAAAGCTTATTTAGCTATAGTGGACGTCTACGATATCATTACGGTTTATACATGGTATAATCAGATATATCGAAGTGGTGACGGTGCTCAAAAACGCATAAACATGCATTCTAACGCCATGACAATAGAGGCCTGGGTGCTTAGCCAAGTTATCAATCGCTAACGCTTAGTAGCGTATCGTAGTTTTCCCTCTCTGTCACTATTTCGTATTAGTGCGACAAAGACAGTTAGCTTCCTTTCGTTTACGATGGACGATTAAGCGTTAGCGATTGGCAACTTGGCTAAGCACCCTGTTCAGATGCTTGTGAGCACCTTGGTTGCTCCGATATATCTGATGGCGCCTGTACAGTGATTTGCGTAGGCTTCCAATTATTCATATAGTCCATGAGTCAGCAAACATATTCAGAGGCATTTACGTCGCTACATACTTCATTAAACTGTTCACGTATGCTCCAAGGCGGGTTTTACGCCGATCAGCATGAGATACCATCGTATGTGATAACACCCGTCACTTCCATAAATAAAACTATTCGTATTCAATACCCCGCTCTGCTCTAAGCTTACTAATCGTTTCATAAAACAATAAAAGTCCTTTATAAATTCCAGAGCGAACTTAGCACATTTTATAGATGTTGCTACACGTATTAATCATAGAAACATATCTACATAATCCGTGAGATGCATGATGAAAGAACGTATTTAAGGTGGATGTCCCTGTGCGATTTTCATACAAATTTGTCGACATTAACTCTGTTAATTAGTAGACTTTTTGTAATTTTGAACCTTGCTAGTAAGTTGTACGTATCCCGTAGATGGCGCGTATGTAAAAAAAAGTCCAAAAAGTGGTATAGTATTTCTGAATTATCAATTTGAAAATTGATACAATTTCGCTCTTTGCCTTTGTATATGTGCGTGAATAATACTATCCATGAAAACTAACATGGAGGCAGATGACAAGGTAAGTTTAACCATATCCATCACAGATGTCACTTTAAAACTGCTAGTTAAATGACCTCACTAATTAGTAATATATTCGGTCAATAGATGGATTATTAAAAGTAAGCGTAATTAATAAAATAGGTATGTTGTTATTGTTTTTATCAAATAAAATATCCGGTAAAATTTTATCCCTCGATTCGCCAGGTCGGATCTCAAAATACAATATATCGGTCAGTATTTTTTATGAATTACAGCCAGTAGGTAGTTAGGTTGCTACTTTTGTATCTAACTATGATGCTCACTTTAATTCTCATTTAGCGTAACTTGTACAACAGTTTGGAAGAAAGGAGCACATTAATATGATAGGTACTAATTAATATCTGAGAGGTAATAAATAAAATAAGTGGCTATAAATTCATAATAATAATAAACAAATAAATATATCGGGACATCTTAAGCTTAAATTAAGGCTTGTGTTGTGGGTAATAAGAAATAAGCGATGATACATATCATGTAACTACATACAGATACTTAAACACATAGATAGCCACGATCAAGGAACAAATATTTGTGATAAAAAAAATACACAAAATAATGCTTTCACTGGGATTCGAACCCGGAACCTCCAGCTTCATAGATAGGGTCACAACTAACTCGGCTACCGAGGCTGACGACTTTAATTTAAATGGACGCGTAAAATACTTTTTGGTAAGTGGTCACAAAATATTTTGTTCATTTGTCACAGCAAAGTCAATGTCATCTATGAGTCAACATTTTGCAATTTTGTTCCACAAGTCAAGGCAAAAGTGTTCGTTTCGAATAAAATCGATATCATAAACATGCCCACAAACGATGGGCAGAACGAATAAAAATGAGTACCGAAAACACCGTTGATCTGGGGGGGAAAAGAAAAAGCGTCGAGTAGAAGCGGGGTTACTCCTTCACCATGGCACCACATAGTAAGTATCTCGCCGTAGCGAAAATTTAAAATTTGAAGCGTAATAGTTAAAACACCTATTTAATAAGTACAACTGTACTCACGTGTACTGCGATAAGAGTTTATCGGAATACCCGAGCCGCTTTTAAAGTAGTTAGAACATTTTTTCTTCTATATTTATGACACTCTCACATTTTACTCTCACATTAAATTTGCCAGCTAATCTTTGTGTTAGGTAACGATTCAAATGATTCTGTAGTAGATATACATATTATTACCTTTATTCTATTGCCAATTGCGACACGAACTTTGTCAGTTATTATTAATTTCAATAAAAAGAACAGATAGGGAGGTATAATAAATTAAATTCACCAATGTGACAATTTCAGGAGGATAGCAGCTTGGCGGGATATTAAGACCGACCAAACTCACGAGCCTGAAACATCAGATTCCACCAATCAAACCCCAATTAATTGTGCAACTAATACTCAGTGAGTGTTTACTACTTTTAGAGTTGTATAATTCATTATGGAATTCATATCATATGAACCTAATGTCGTCGTATTAGAGACTAACTGTAGCTTAAATAACTATGTGTAGGTACACATATATTGCAGGACAGCGAAAGTATTCAGTATGTTATAGGTGTGTAACTTGTCAATCTATAATATGTAATAGATAACAATACCCATATACTTTTCACTTGACATATTCCAACAGTCATTACTGTCATTAGACTTACAAAGCAATACTAAAGTTTTAGCTACGCATGTAATATTTTCAAATAATTTCATTCAAACTGTCCACTCAAAGACATTACCTTTTCAAATCAACCAATCACCATGTGAGACGGCGCTGCGCGCTGCATACTGTCGGCAACCTCTCAAAATGAGCGTCTCAGACCGAGCAGAGTCACAGTTAAAATTATCGTGTTATTGTGTACCTATGAATAATTAGTATATTTTAATTTCTCGCAATTAAAATAAAAAGTAAAGTAGCTCTGGTTTAGAAACCATATTACTGGAACAATTTGAAAACAACCGATGAAAAAAAAACTCGCGGTAATATTATGGCTTGTTTTAGGCTGTTATCAAACAACATATTTATTATACTAATATCATGGGGCATTCCTCCACAAGTCGACCTACCTAGCGTCAAGTCCCCGCC
>JALPQI010032011.1:0-31764 GCA_025490895.1 Thaumatotibia leucotreta
AAAAAATACACAAAATAATGCTTTCACTGGGATTCGAACCCGGAACCTCCAGCTTCATAGATAGGGTCACAACTAACTCGGCTACCGAGGCTGACGACTTTAATTTAAATGGACGCGTAAAATACTTTTTGGTAAGTGGTCACAAAATATTTTGTTCATTTGTCACAGCAAAGTCAATGTCATCTATGAGTCAACATTTTGCAATTTTGTTCCACAAGTCAAGGCAAAAGTGTTCGTTTCGAATAAAATCGATATCATAAACATGCCCACAACGATGGGCAGAACGAATAAAAATGAGTACCGAAAACACCGTTGATCTGGGGGGGAAAAGAAAAAGCGTCGAGTAGAAGCGGGGTTACTCCTTCACCATGGCACCACATAGTAAGTATCTCGCCGTAGCGAAAATTTAAAATTTGAAGCGTAATAGTTAAAACACCTATTTAATAAGTACAACTGTACTCACGTGTACTGCGATAAGAGTTTATCGGAATACCCGAGCCGCTTTTAAAGTAGTTAGAACATTTTTTCTTCTATATTTATGACACTCTCACATTTTACTCTCACATTAAATTTGCCAGCTAATCTTTGTGTTAGGTAACGATTCAAATGATTCTGTAGTAGATATACATATTATTACCTTTATTCTATTGCCAATTGCGACACGAACTTTGTCAGTTATTATTAATTTCAATAAAAAGAACAGATAGGGAGGTATAATAAATTAAATTCACCAATGTGACAATTTCAGGAGGATAGCAGCTTGGCGGGATATTAAGACCGACCAAACTCACGAGCCTGAAACATCAGATTCCACCAATCAAACCCCAATTATTTGTGCAACTAATACTCAGTGAGTGTTTACTACTTTTAGAGTTGTATAATTCATTATGGAATTCATATCATATGAACCTAAATGTCGTCGTATTAGAGACTAACTGTAGCTTAAATAACTATGTGTAGGTACACATATATTGCAGGACAGCGAAAGTATTCAGTATGTTATAGGTGTGTAACTTGTCAATCTATAATATGTAATAGATAACAATACCCATATACTTTTCACTTGACATATTCCAACAGTCATTACTGTCATTAGACTTACAAAGCAATACTAAAGTTTTAGCTACGCATGTAATATTTTCAAATAATTTCATTCAAACTGTCCACTCAAAGACATTACCTTTTCAAATCAACCAATCACCATGTGAGACGGCGCTGCGCGCTGCATACTGTCGGCAACCTCTCAAAATGAGCGTCTCAGACCGAGCAGAGTCACAGTTAAAATTATCGTGTTATTGTGTACCTATGAATAATTAGTATATTTTAATTTCTCGCAATTAAAATAAAAAGTAAAGTAGCTCTGGTTTAGAAACCATATTACTGGAACAATTTGAAAACAAACGATGAAAAAAAAAACTCGCGGTAATATTATGGCTTGTTTTAGGCTGTTATCAAACAACATATTTATTATACTAATATCATGGGGCATTCCTCCACAAGTCGACCTACCTAGCGTCAAGTCCCCGCCTCCTATATTATTGTGATATGAGCTAGCTTTATTGACTGCGTAACTTACTTTTCCTAACTAGTGCGGAGAAGTAAAATTTTGCGCACGCTTCTCGTACGTTAATTTCTCTTTTTAAGGCACTTGTTATGAGAAAAGTCGTTCGATACACGTGTAAAAACTTATTTTTAACTCGGGTGATTGACTTTCATCCTCGTGGAAAAAAAATTTTTTTTTTGCACTTGCATCGAAATGCAACTACTACTACTACTACTACTATTCTTCCCCTCTTGCTCGCACCAGTCGCGCCAATATGCGTGTGCGACAAGGATGACTGGAAAATAACTTGTACAAACATTAAGTTTAATCACGTTTCTGTAATATTATTATGAAGGCTATTCTTCTGTTTCTACCTATCGTTATCCCGGCTTTTGCCAGGGTCCGTACCTACCTTTCCTCCTCTTTGCGCGATCCTGGGCATCTTCATACTTCACTGTCTGTCCATCTGTCTGTCTATCACCAATATGTATTTAATGGATAATTAGTTGAAATTTTCTCAGATGATGTACAGTCAGCAGCAGATATTGCTAAGCGGGCAGAGTTTTCAAAATAAACTATGCACGACTATTAGAGTGTGTTAAGATCATTGTGAACACCCTACTCGTTAAGCAATATCTGCTGCTGATTGTACCTACCTAAAATATTGCCGATATAACAAGAAACACTAAAAATAATTAAATATTTATATAGCTATGTTTTGTCGTGTTTCGAATAATAACAACATAATTAAAAAAAAAATATTTCTTTATTATTGGACGATTAGTATATGAACAAATAAATATATTTAGCATGTGACCATCTTACACATATCAACCTAGTGCCACAATAAACTCCATCAAGGCTTGTGTGAGAACTAAACTACAAAATATGTAATATATAGAATAGATACATACAAATACTTAAATACATATTGAATAGTTGGAGTCCTAATTTTATTAATCTGTACGTAGGTATGAACATGGCATTATGATTTTAGATTAGGCAATCTCTTATGGACCTATAATGATAACCTATCAGGTTTTATACTTGCAGACTATTTTATTCAAATAATTTTAAGTTTTATAGTCTACCTAAAACCTTCTCTTCTTAAATCACTCTATCGATTAAAAAAACGCATCGAAATCCGTTGCGTAGGTGTAAAGATTGAAGCATACAATAGGGATATAGGGACAAGAGAATGCGACTTTGTTTTATATTATGTAGTGATATGGAAGATTATAACCCCTTTATTCATAACCGTCTCCTAATTTAGCAAACTGTTTTTGGGGTTCCGTTGCCAAAATTGCAAAAAACGAAAACCTTATATTCGTCAAGTCATGTCCGTCTCTGTCCGTGTCTGTCCGTCACATCCAATTTACTCGGAAACAATAAATGGAATACTCGGAAGTAATGATATTTGGTGAGGATTGTGTTGTATGAACCGCCAATGATATATAAGTAAAGATACGTCTTACTCTAACAAAATGAGCGAAATAAATACTTCACACCATACACCTCCTACAATTTATTGATAGTTGACAAACTTATCTTCATACTTCATAATGCGTAAAAGAGATGGTAAAATACATATACTCGTATTTAATTAACGAAAAAGAGACAAGATGTATCTCTTATAGTTTTTGAGATAGGTTGTTTTAACTGTATTTTTTATGATAAATTGATAATGGTACGGAGTCCGACTCGCACTTGGTGGGTTTTTTAATTCATAATACATACATAATTATTATATACGTATAAAAATCAACTACAGGAAACAACGTATCACCTTCCTAGTAAGTTTGTGTGTCTGTTGGTCCATACGGAAGAAAACGTTGATTTAAACTGAATACCTAAATTCTCAAATTTGAAGTCTTCATGACCTAAAAACTAAATAAACCTCCACGTTAATGAAATCAGAAGATCTGTTTGTCTGTTCGTCTCTGTGCCTGTTCATAGCCTGGCTGAAAGTTATAGTTTGCCTGTCGATTTGCCTGCCCACCTGTTTTTCTTTGTTTGAATGCATGATTTTTGTACATGTGACCGTTTCAATTCGTAACAGATCCCTGTAAAATACACTGAGCAAATTTGATAGTCACCTACTTACCTATGTGTAAACATAATTATTGATAGGCAAGGTTTTGTATATTTATTTTAAAATATACTTTCTGCAAATAGGTAGGTAGTTAAAATATTTTTTGTGCTGTCCACATGGCTTGTTAAGAAATTAAAACTTGTTTGAACCCATTGAACTTAAAGATCTAGAGTATTTCCGCTGGGAAACAATTCTTATTATAATAAGCGAACTCTGATTCAGAAAATATTATTTTGCATCCGTCTGAATTTCACAACTGATTCTTGTAAAATGGTATGTAATGAGTATAAGTTGAGTGGCCGTGTGGTGATGGCAATAGAAATACATTTGTTACCACCCCAACTCTTCCCGTGGGTGCCCTAATAGTCAACTAAGGGATTCGAAGTGTCACTGACCATTATTTATTGAATATTGGATGATGGGCAACAGCTTGCCCTGCGTGGCGATTATGGGTATTTACTTCCTAATGCATCCGTATGCTTAGGTACCTAATACGAGAGGCCTTTGTCCAGCAGTGGACTAATTATAGACTGATGATGTGATCTGAGTTTAAGTTACCGTACGAGCCCAACACTTGCCCCATTCTTGATGGTGGATGTGATAAATAAAATCACTGATCTATGGTTATGATATAATTTATTGTAAACTAACGCATGAAGAGTATCAGCTACGGACGTATAAACGTTAACGAATAAAGTAATTAAAATAAGTGTATTAAGTCAGCGTGATCGTGGGTACAGCAATTATATTTAATGCTGTCGGGGGGATGTGCAGTGCTTGCAATGTACAGTTACTATAACTTTTCTTATGACATACCTACATAAAGAATTACCACATGACTTGATGCCCACCTGACGGTGTGTTTATTTTGTAAAGTTTCAAAATCATTGTTTGTATGTCTGTCTGTCTCTCTGTCTGTTTAGGGCTCCCTCTAATCCCTCTATATGGCATTTTTTTTTCGAAACGCTTATGTTATAAGAGACTTGGCATAATCAATTTTTGTAAACAATATTTAGAATATTACTTTGCCAGAAACTATTTTGGCATATTATTATTTAGGTCATGTGTTATTTCGCAGAAATTGGATTTCCATATTTTTGGCATAGGTACATAATTATACACGGTGTTACGCGAGCACTGCGAAAGATTTTAACTATGCATTCTAGACATCAAAATAAACACAAAATATTATGAGACCTTATGTCAATTCCACCAAAAAAAATTTTTTTTCTTTTTTTTTAGGCCGATTTGAATATTTTTTAACATTTCCTTTACTTTTTATCATAACAACAATTTGTTTAAATTATTTATTTCAATTGTTTTTTTAGGTACCTACAGGTTATTTCGTCAAGTCTATTCGTATTTTTTGATTGTCAGGCAAAAGGTGTGGTAATATTAGAACACATTGTGGTAGCATTGTAATTCAAAAGAAGTTAAATGACGAGTTACGTCGAAAAACTTATTTCGAAAAAAGGTTGATTATCTCTGAAACCAAGCCGAATTCAGGAAATTTTATATAACATTAAAGACTCTAAATATGGTCAGGAATCCAGCATTAAAATCTTTCGGAATGCTGACGTAACACCGTGTATACAACTCTCCGAAACTTACTTTACATACATATATTTTACGTTAGGCAGAAATGCATTATCTATTATGGTAGATTGGGTTTGGTACATATACTTATTATAACGATGTAATAAGACAATGTTAAGAAAAAGATGAGGTGATTGGTTAGTTAGGTTAGAACTACGATCTTGACTACCGTTCATTATTGCTGTGGCAAACTGGGTAAGGTTAGACTAGAACAATTGCGATCTCATTAGGAATTCACTGCTACGACAAAGTGGGTTAGGTTAGAACTGCCATCTCATTATTAAGTCACTGCTATATCAAAGTACGTTAGGTTACATTAGAACTGGGTAGGACAAAGTGGGTTAGGTTAGGTTAGAACTACCATCTCATTAGTAAGTCACTACTATCTCAAAGTACGTTAGGTTAGGTTAGAACTGCCATCTCATTAGTAAGTCACTACTGTATCAAAGTACGTTAGGTTAGGTTAGAACTGGGTAGGACAAAGTGGGTTAGGTAAGGCATCGGTCTCACCGCGAGCTACTAAGCTATGAACTATCGGCTACAAACACGAACAAAAGATACGCACTCCCGTGTAAATATAAAATATTTTAAAATAAAAATAAAACCGCCTTCAAAAATTCGCCCAAACTAAAAAGTCAAAAATAATTTTAGTTCCTACTTCTTAGGATTTCCTACACAAACCTTTAAACCTTTTACCCTATTCATTGAAATAAAATATTATGGCTAGGTACCCTACAGATTTCTTAGAAGTCGGTGCCAAGCCAAATACGTTCATTCAGGTATATATTAGATAGAGCTTTGTAACTTACTGTCACTCTGATTATGTTTTTATCAACAGAATGTTCTACCTCAGTCATTTTGATGAAAGCATAACCGGAGTGACAGTAAGTTACAAAGCTCTAGCCTCTATCAAATACAGTTATATACTCGCGAAGAGAACATATTTGGCTTGGCACCGACTTCTAAGAAATCTGTAGGATACCTAGCCATAATATTTTATTTCAATGAATAGGGTAAAAGGTTTAAAGGTTTGTGTAGGAAATCCTAAGAAGTAGGAACTAAAATTATTTTTGACTTTTTAGTTTGGGCGAATTTTTGAAGGCGGTTTTATTTTTATTTTAAAATATTTTATTTTTTGCTTTTTAGTTGTGTAAAATCGTTATTTAGTATGCTCTAAATACTTATAATTAGAATGTACTGCACTGTAATAGGCCAGAAAACCTGAACTGGATACCTTAAATATTCAAAGAATTATCCCATTATGAAGGAGATATACATTGTATCATCAGCAAGTATGAATAATTTCAAAGATTATAGGTAACAGCCTTAGCATGCCTATATTATTTAAAGAATCATTTACCGCTAACCAACATGTCATAACTACTAAGCAAACACTTAAATAGATCTCGAAAATGTATGACAGTTGTTATATTCAAAGAATTATCCCATTATCAAGGAGATATACATTGTATCATCAGCAAGTATGAATAATTTCAAAGATTATAGGATTTATTAGCATGCCATGCCATGCTTTAGCATGCCTATATTATTTAAAGAATCACTTACCGCTAACCAACATGTCATAACTACTAAGCAAACACTTAAATAGATATATTCAAAGAATTATCCTCCAACTCCTAATAGTTAAGGAGTTATACCTTTCGTCATCAGCTCACCAACATGAGACTATGACCACCTAAAGGCAAATACTCAAATAGCTTCCAAAATACATGAACTGTGTTATATTTAAAGAATTATCCCCCAACTCCTAATTTCTAAGGAGTTGTACCTTCCATCATCAGCTCACCGACATGAAAGGATGACCACCTAAACGCAAATACTCGAATAGCTTCCAAAATACATGAAATATGTTATATTTAAGGAATTGTCTCCCAACTCCTAATCTCTAAGGAGTTGTACCTTTCATCATCAGCTCACCAACATGAAAGGATGACCACCTAAAGGAAAATACTCAAATAGCTTCCAAAATACACGAAATATGTTATACTTAAAGAATTATCCCCCAACTCCTAATTGCTAAGGAGTTGTACCTTCCATCATCAGATCACCAACTTAAAACGTTCATGACTAGACGCAAATACTTGATTGGTCTTCGAAAATAAATGAAAAATGTCATGTGTGCCTACAACATTTGAAGAGTTCCCTCGATTTCTCCAGGATTCCATCATCAGATCTGGATTCGGTGACAATGGGACCAACTAGAAGGTATACCCATTCAAACAAAAAAAGAATTTTTCAAATCGGTCCACGCGTCTTCGAGTAATCGGGGAACATACATAAAGAAAAAAAAAAGATTTCGACGAATTGTAAACCTCCTCCTTTTTGAAGTCGGTTAAAAAGAGAGTGTCTCTTTTATTTACACGGGAGTGCGCATCTTTTGTTCGTGTTTTTTAACCGATAGCTCGCGGTGAGACCAGTGCCTTAGGTTAGGACTGCCACCTTATTAGTAAGTCACTACTATATCAATGTAAGTACGTTAGGTTAGGTTACAATTGCGACCTTATCAGCAATTGACTGTTATGACAAAGTGGTTTAGGTTAGGATACAACTGCGACCTCAGCAAGTCAGCAGTAATTCACTGCTATGGCAAAGTGGCTTCGGTTAGGTTAGGTTAGAATTGCGACCTTGTTAGATTAAATTATGCTCAATTAGTAAGTCTACAGTAGAGTAAATTGTATTTCCATTTCAACAATTATAAAGAAAAAGAAATGTATTTTTGAAATGTATGGGAATTATTTGTAAATTACATAAATAAAACTATGATTCGTAACAGGACAAAAGAATATATTGATTGCCACATGACATTCTCAAAACCATCGACAATGAATCGCGGGAGGATACATACCAGCTCCTCCACCCTTAGTTGAGGAACCAGGTACAATCAAACTTAAATAAATACTACTAGTATCTCAGTTATATAAATTAAAACATAAACAATATAAACCATACAAAAGGACCTACATTATTCTTTATAATTTATAGGTTTTCGGGCTCTCAGAACTCTGTCACCTATCGTAGGATTCTCCAACGACACGGGTTGCGGTGGTGCCGCTACCTGCGTCGGTGGCGCCTGCTCTATAGTGGGCGGTGCCTCGATAGACTCCGCTACCCCTGCCGGTGGTGACAAAATACTTGGTTCCTCTGCTAGCGTTAGCGTGTTCTCCTCTTGCAATCCCGGCAGCTCTCCTGCCTCTACTTCCACTTCTAGATCTGTTGCGTCTTGCCAGTCATCTACTAGTTCATCAGAATCTAGTAGTTGGAATGGAGTAAAAGAGGTGGTTGAAGATTGTTCATTCTGGAGCTCTTTGTTTTTGTCATTGGTAGTAAAACGCCTCAGCTGGTCAACATGACGTTTACATAATAAATTATTAATATCTAGCTTAACTAAATACATGCGGTTCCCTATTTTGTCTATAATTTTTCCCTGATACCACACTGGCTTCCTATTTACATAAGATCGACACCATACTTCATCGTTTGTAGAAAATAATCTCGTGTTATCGTTCCTATGTGTACTATGGCTATTCGAAGAATCTGACGGTTCGTTACACGGTGGACGAATCAAATCTAACCTACAGCGTAAATCACGGCCCATCATTAACCGAGCAGGCGATGCGCCCGTTGAACAATGAAGTGTGTTACGATACTCAAATAAATATTCTTGCAATTTTTCATTTATTTTATGTTTACATGTATGAGTGTCTAAAATTGATTTGATCATTTTTTTACAAGTTTTTACGCTGTTTTCGGCTTGGCCATTGCTACACGGGTGGTAAATTGGTGAAGTGAGGTACGAGATACCGTTAGACTTACAACAATCGATGAACTCTTGTGAAGCAATTTTAACGTCATTATCGGAGACTATAGTTTCAGGGAGACCGAACCTAGAGCATAGATCATTTAATTTTAGAAGCAAGTGTTTGGTGGTAGTACCGCTAGACATATCGAGACACTCTAACCATTTGCTATAAGCGTCAATGACTACTAAATAAGTAGATTGCGCTACGGTCATGTAGTCAATATGTATCCTGGACCACGGACCTGCGGGCCGGGGCCAGGGCTGGGGCACGGCGCGCGGTGGCGCGGGGCGCAGTGCCACGCATACGTGACAGGCGCCCACCGTGCGCTCGATGTCGCCGTCTATGCCGGGCCACCATAAGCGAGAACGAGCGACACTTTTAGTTTTCACTATACCTTGGTGAGAGCGGTGAAGTTCTTGTAACATCTCATTCCTATACTTGGACGGTATAACTACTCGGTGTCCTCTAAGGAGACAACCGTCAACGAACTCTAAATCTGTTTTACACAAAAAATATGGGAAAATGCTCTTGCATTTAATCTTACGTGGCCAGCCATCATTCACATATTTAATGACAGTTTTAAGTACACTATCCTTGGAAGTTGCATCGGAAATATCTTTGTATGTGATCGGCATTCCTTCCAATTGAAGAGAATTCAAGGTTGGCAAGCCTTGTTCGAACTCGTCTCGATCAGGGTTCGGCAGGGTCTGGTCCAATGGAGCTCTTGAAAAGAAATCGGCGACCACATTTTCTTTGGTGGATGTATATTGAATTTTATAATTGTAACCCGAGAGAAAAATTGCATACCGTACTAACCGCGATGCAGTGGTCACCGACATTCCTCCCTTTTGACCAAAAATTGCTAACAAAGGCTTATGATCCGTCTTTAGAATAAAAGGATTTTTTTTACCGTATAGATATTGATGAAAACGTTTAACACCAAATATAATAGCAGTGGCTTCTTTCTGGAGTTGACTATAATTGCGTTCACTTTCTGTGAGAGAGCGAGACCCAAACGCTAACGGGCGTTCGCAGCCAGCGGCGTCAACTTGTGCTAGGACAGCTCCGAGCCCCGCCGGCCCGGCGTCTACGGTCAGGACGAGCTGCGCTGTCGGGTCGAAATGCGCCAACACGCGATCACTGCTAAGTTCTCTCTTAATCCAATCGAAGGCTTCCTGTTGTCGATCCGTCCACTCCCAGTTTGTATTGCTACGTAATAATTCATGGAGTGGTGCAAGTATCATCGAGGCATTTGGGACAAAATTACGATAATAATTTGCCATACCGAGAAAACGTTTTAGTTCTGACGTATTAGTTGGCACTGCTACTTTCGTGACTGCCTCTACCTTTTTCGGACATTTATGTAAACCATCCTTATTAATAATATGACCTAGATAAGTAACACTGTCCTGAAAAAATGTGCATTTGCTTTTTTCCAACCGAAACCCTGATTCTTGAAACCGCTTAAAGACTTTTTCCAATCGCTCTAAGTGTATAGCTTTAGTCGGGCCTGTCACGCAAACGTCATCGAGAAAAACTGTCACACCATCAATTCCCGCCAAAAGGTTTTCAATCGTACGCTGAAATATAGCTGGCGCGCAAGCCAAGCCAAAAACGAGCCTTTTGTACATGAACAACCCCTTAGTCGTATTGATAGTTGTCAGCTTTTGAGATTTCTCTGACAGTTTAAGCTGGTTGTAGGCTTGACTGCAATCCAACTTAGAGTAGTGTCGGCCGTTGCTCAGCTTAGCGAAAACCTCTTCGATCCGCGGTAAAGGATATTTATCAATATGAATATCTTTATTTAGCGTAACAGAATAGTCTGCGCATATCCTAATACTACCATTCGGTTTCGGAACGGGCACAATAGGCGTTGCATATTCTGAATGATTTACTGGTTCTAGTATACCAACCTCAACTAACCTTGCAAGTTCGGCCTCTACCGCATCCTTGATTGCAAAAGGCAAAGGGCGCGCTTTACAGAATTTTGGTCTCGTACCTTCCTTCAATCGTAAAGTTACGTCAGAACGTGTGTAACAACCTAATTCCTTGTTAAATAATTCCTTATACTTGTTGACCAGTTCTCGTACCTCTGGGCTATTTGCTGCAATCAAATCAATTTTATTTGTCTCACATGTAATACTCATATTGAATTTAGACATAAACTCTCGCCCGAGTAACGGGGATCCACCATTCTCGACAACAAAAAATCGAATGTCTCGAGTTAACCCTTCAAAAGTTGCTTCTGTGTGGAAATACCCCAACGGCGAAATTTTATGTCCGTTGTAAAAACACATTTTAATATTCGTTTTAACAAGATTTTTGTGCAAAAAGTATTCATAATACAAGTCTTTTGACATAACATTCGTGCTTGACCCAGAGTCGATTTCCATGGTTAAACTAACATTACCGTTAAAAGTGACAGAGGCTAGGAATGGTTCGTTATTAACTGACCTTAAGTTGAAAAGCTGGCATTCTTTACAATTAGTTGAATCCACTTCATCCAAACTTGTAGCCATTCCAACGTTGATACTGTTAAGGGTTTTAATTTTCGAGTTGCACATTTTCATTAGATGGCCCTTCTCCTTACATCTTTGGCAGCGATAGTTCTTGTACCGACATGTCACTGCCGCGTGGCTCCTCATGCCACAAACTGCGCACCGATCCTCTGCCGACCGCGCTTTACCATCAGATCGAGCTGCACGCGTCCATAACAGTGGTTCATCTTTGACAGCAGTAGACGCCGCCGCGGCGCTGCACGTAGTTGCGCGCGCCAGTTTCGCGACCGCCGTCTGTTGCGCTACCTCCAAAGCCTTAGCGAACGTTAACTTTGCCGCATCTTGCTCACAAACTCGATCACGTATTGCTCCGGGTCTCAGTCCGAGAACAAACCGGTCACGGTATACCTTCTCTAGGGAACCTTCGAAGTCACAATGTACAGCTAGGCCTCGTAGGCGAGCTGCCCAATCTTCGACACTTTCCCCCTCCGATTGCGTTGCGTTGTAAAATTTACAAAGATCCGCAAATGTCGCACGTTTCGGTGTCAGGTGTTTGCTCAGCACTTCTATCAACTCATCAAATTGCGAAGTTTCTACCACCTTTGGATGTAGTAAATTTCGAAGCAAAAGATAAGCTTCGTCGGATAAATGAGTCAATAATATTGCTCTTTTCTTGTCCTCGGAATCAATTCCATTTAGCAAAATGAACTGTTTTACCTTGTTACTAAATATCTCCCATTGCTGCGTTTTGGGTTCAAATACACTTAATGTGCCGATACTCGTCGTCGCCATTTGAAATGTATGGGAATTATTTGTAAATTACATAAATAAAACTATGATTCGTAACAGGACAAAAGAATATATTGATTGCCACATGACATTCTCAAAACCATCGACAATGAATCGCGGGAGGATACATACCAATTTTCCTTTACTGTCATGGCAAAAAACTCGACAAGAAAACGTTATGCATATCTTGCACGGGAAAGAGAGGGCTGGAAGATACTCCAACGACAAGTGAATAACTCTGTGATGATGATGATGAAGGTGACCGTCTGTTCATTATAAGAAAAAGATTTGAGAGTTCAACCCACAGTCCCTTATATTCCAGTATGTGTGTCTATTTGTCCGTCCGTGGCTAAGCTCGGCGATCGTTAAGGTGCATGCAGGCCAAAAGAGCATTCGCTGTTCTAACCCCCAACTCTACGAAATTCGATCGTTACACGAAACGAGATTCGTTGAATTCGTAGAGTGGGGGATAGAACAGCGAATGCTCTTTTGGTCTGCATGCACCTTTAGTATCAACTAGAAAGCTTAAATGTGGCATGTACATGTATATTTTTATACCACCGACATCGACAGAACGATGAAAAAAATGAAATTTTACGGTAAGTATCTATAGAGGACACGTAAAATGATGATGTTTTATTTGCACTTTCACCTTATGGTATGTGGTGTCTTTAGGTATGTGACCTTGTCATCAAAAGCGGTTGTTTATGCAATATAGAAATAGATAAAAATCTCTTGAAAACTCCAAATAATTGTGCCAGGGAGACACTAAACTTATTGTTAGAATAATATTTATTTTACGTAATGTATACCGTTTTTTAGTGTGGGGATACAACAGGAACCCCTGTCTCTCTATATCTCCGTACACTGCTAACTTTAGTGATCGTTAGTAAATACCTACTAATAATATATATTTGGAATGAATGAATGAACGAATGAATTAATGAATGAATGAAAAGTTAAATAATTAAACGTAAAGTTTAATTAAATAAACGTTAGTTATGCACGTCGATAGATACGTAATAAGTCGTTCACATTTCTTGTTAGATTTGCGGATAAGTTCGAGCATTTTTTGAAGGGGTAGTAACAAAAAATGCTAGTAATTTGTATTTTAGTCTACTATTATTTATTGTACTGGTGAAAAAGTAACCCTGTATATCTATGTATTATTCATTATATTGTCGTTCATCACAAATAATAGCGCTTGTTGTCGGACGGTAAAATGCACACTACGCAGCGGTCTTGGGTTCAATCCCCAGCCCGAATCATTTACTTTATTTTATAAGCTTATGTATGTCATATTATATTATATTCACAAGTCCTTTACGGTGAAGGAAAACATCGTGACGAACCTCCATACATCTGCGATAAAAAACAAGGATGTATGTGAGGTCTCCAACAAGTACCTACTGGGCCAGCGTTGGCACCACGCAAAATATGCACGTTTGATGTCGAGACGCTAAAAAATGCCCTGAATACAATACAATCCAAAAATACCGACACCACAAGTCTTAATGGAGCGTACCGTTTACTAGGCCGATGTGTGTGAAAATGTCTTAAATTTGTACGTAAGACTTGGATTTTGACAAATACATATTTATGTTTCAGAAAATAATAGATAAGTTAATTCGGACGTCGATGAAGACGTTGATTCCGATAACAACTGAGTAACTGATTCCAATACTGCATAAATTTATCTAATTTCTAAAAAAAAAAAATATTATTATCATAAAATATATAGATTTTTTCTAAAAAATCATTGTTTTATTTATTGACATCATTACAATGAAACAAATCAATTATATATTATATGTATGTATCAATAACGTTTGAAGTGTATATTAAACCAAAAAGTATACATAACTGTTGATACTGGGATTTTTCATTTTCAATTCTTGGACATAATATACACAACGTTTCAATTCTGCTAGACGTCATAGTGATTTTATCATATTATCAATTGTTCTCTTCAAAAATATGTTAATACCGCACTGCATCAGATGAGCATAAAGTACCCTTAAAATTGTAGCGTGACTTTCATCAGCCTAAAATATATGGTCTGCATAAAAATGTACGGCATTATTTTTTCCTAATTTATCTCATCATCATCATCATTTCAGCCAAAAGACGTCCGCTGCTGGACATCTAATTTATCTATGTTAATGTTATTTAAAACAAGGGATAAAATGTAAAAAATTGCTATATTTCATTAATCTATGATATTTATACTTTTACATTAATTTGCAAAATTTCAGCTTTTGTATTTCTCTATAATTCTTTTTAGAACGGTTTATTTTGAACGGCAATACTATGTAAGGATTGTGTTTTACAACATCGTGTTAAAAAAGAAGTTCCCGTACAGGATCAAATGATTTTACAGCTGTAAAAATCAAGGATACGATGAAATGAAGATGATTATTGATATACATTCAAATGGACTATCATTTTTTGACAGCAATATTTTTAATAGTACTTTTGAGTGCTAGATTATGTTTTGGAACCGAAGCCGTACTTTTGTAAATCACCCCCTGGACTACGGAAAGAGAGGGGATTGCAACCCTCGATTTTTTCCCTTGTCGCATGATTTTTGTACGGCGTTGCGGAATAATAAATTAGAAGCAGTATTGAAATAGTATGACACAGATGCCGTACAAAATCAAATGGCCAAATTTACCCTGGTGAATGTCGGAAAATAAAAAAAAATCATACTTTGTGGCGCACAATTTTTGTACGCCACTGTGCGTTTCCTTATTATTTTTCATGGATCTATCGGTGGTAAGAATGCCGTACAAAAATATATGACCAAAATGTACTCACTATACCTGTACTTTTAAATTCTCACCAAGAGTCAGTTGGACAGCTTACAAGTGACGGCATAGTGCTGAATCTTATTATTTTATGCTCTTTTATCGTTCTGGATAGGTCACTTGGTGGTTCAAATGACCCATATTTTTTTCAGCATGGGCCGCTAGTCTAATAGACTGAACTACATTCCGCAGAAAAGTCATACTACATAGTACTTCTGTCCCATTTATCAAATCAAAAATGCAATGTGCTATTGCTTTCTTACGAAGCACGTGTACCATTAGTGGTGGGACAATGTTGGTTTCGTTAATTACCGTGACCACGTGCTTTGTTTAAAGTAAGTTTAACCGGGTTTACGGAATAGAGATGAAAATAAGGATTGATTTTTAGCAATGTAACATTTTACAATCTTTTTTAGATTAGATTATTCAGTAGTAAGCTGTAGTTTGTAGTTTTTTATGTAGTTAGTAGTAAGTAAACAAGTCGTTTGATTCAAATTTTTTATAGTTTATTGTGTAAGTACGTAATGTGGACAGTTTTTTTAACGCAGGTTTTTTGAGTCAGGAACGCTCATCGCCCATGTGATTCCACCGATGGGCCTGACAATGATTCATCTCGAAGGCAGTACGAGGGCACTCGGAGTTGATTTGACATCGATAAATGTTATGTTGGCTTTTTAGTATTATCTTGGTATGCAGTTGGGTTCCGTGTCATAAGATAGGCCTGATGATGAAATTGGACGAAGTTTGAGGGAACTCGGAATAGGTTTGAGACAATGATATCCTACGATGACTTTATAGGATGAGCAGTTAGGTCAAATACCACAAGATAGGCCTGATGATGAACTTGGAGTAAGTGCGAGGGAACTCGGAGTTGGTTTGAGATAATGATATGTTCTGTTGGCTTTTTAGGATCCTCTTGGTGAGCATGTGTCAAATATCACAAAATAGGCCTGATGATGAATTTGGAGTAAGTGCGAGGGAACTTGGAGTTGGTTAAGGATAATGATATGTTGTGTTGGCTTTTGAGGATTAGCAGTTGGGTCAAATACCACAAGATGGGTCTGGTGATGAACTTGAAGGAAGTTCGCGGGAACTCGGAGTTGGTTTCAGATAATGATATGCTATGTTGGCTTTTTAGGATTAGCAGTTGGGTCAAATACCACAAGATAGGCCTGATGATGAAGTTGGAGGAAGTGCGAGGGAACTCGAAGCTGGTTAAAATCATCATCAATATTATCGAAGCAGATGTTAAAACTAACATGAAAATGTTTATCACAATATGTAACTATTATGTAGATGACACGTGTAACAATGATAAAATGGTGTTAAAAAAGTGATATTTCTTGGACGTGAGAAAAACAATAGTTTCCTTGGGTTGCGGTGTTCTGTTCCGTTAGAATTGGAGATGTGCTATAATTACTTATTCTGTGGTGAAAGTGAGTATTTTATTTATACAGGGTGGTCCAAACCTTGACGTCAAAAAATTTTTTTTAGATTCCTCACGTCATAAGCTATCAAAATATACCCCATGTATGTTAGCCGATTTTTTGTAGTTTTCGAGTTATGAATTTTTGAAATTATTTTTTTTGAGAAATTCTGGAATGAAGAAAAATATTGATAAAAAAAAACTATTGGGTTTTTTTAATATTTTCTTTTTGTGATAGTATTACTACAAATAAAGCATTTACTGACAAAAAAAATTGCGTCGTCACTTTGATACAAGTAGGATAAAAAATACAAAATTCAAAATTTTACGTTAAAAATGCATCAAAATAGCATTAATGTACTTAAATAAAAAAAATAAAACATATTCCAAACATTTTTGGTAATGTAATGACTGCCCTAGACCTTAAACCTTTGTAAAAGCCAAAAAAAAGTGATACTTAATAATGAGGATTTTTCGGAGTAGTCTGTCAAATAAACTACTACTACTATTAAAAAAACTTAAAATTTTAAAGTAGTAAAAAATGACTTGAATAACTACACAAATTGAGTTTTCGTTGTATTTTCTGTCTTTGTTTATTGATAAGAACAACAAAACAGACGAAATTTCACTTTATTTTTAAATTAAAAATTTAGAAGTATTTTTAAGTTTATTTGACCGACTACTCCGAAAAATCCTCATTATTAAGTATAACTTTTTTTTTGCTTTTACGAAGTTTTAAGGTCTAGGGCAGTCTTTACATTCCCAAAAATCCTTGGGATACATTTTATTTTTTTTATTTAAGTACATTAATGCTATTTTGATGCATTTTTAAGGTAAAATTTTGAATTTTGTATTTTTTATCCTACTTGTATCAAAGTGAGGACGCAATTTTTTTTGTGAGTAAATGCTTTATTTGTAGTAATACTTTCACAGAAAGAAAATATTAAAAAAACCCAATAGTTTTTTTTTATCAATATTTTTCTTCATTCCAGAATTTCTCAAAAAAAATTTTTTCAAAAATTCATAACTGGAAAACTACAAAAAATCGGCTAACATACATGGGGTATATTCTGATAGCCCATGACGTAGGGAACCTAAAAAAAAATTTTTGACGTCAAGGTTTGGACCACCCTGTATACTAACTTAGAAATTACTAAATGTGTATTGTACAGGTTAAAGTATATATTCATTTGTTACTTAAGTACCAACTAGTTAATCTGCCATATCTGAGGCAGCCCTGTTACGTGATTGTGCGAGTTGCGCTTGTACAAACATACCCGTACGCACACATAGGCACAGACAAATGTCAGATTTAGTTTTTGTATGCCGTATCCACCCTGTGACATAATTGTATAATTTGGCATGTAATTCAGGATAATATTTTTCCACAGCTCCATTTCGTCACAGGTTTTTTTTCTTCGTGGCATTTTTAAATCACTCGGCAATAATTTTTTTGTGAAAAGAGTTATCGGTATGGTTAAATTAATCGACATCCTTTCCAATAAGCGACAATATCAAATAGCAAAATTGGCTAAGCAGGTATACCCACTAAAGTTAAGTATGGAGGGTAGGTATTAGAAATGAGAAATAAATAATGTTAATAAATTTAAACCTTATCCCCTGATCTGTGTAGGCGTCCTGAAAGGACGTCTGTCACCAATGTAATTGAAATTTGAATTTTATTTTCAAGGTCTATTTTCCAGTAGTAGGTACTTTTTTGACAGACCACATATACATATGACCACATATATATATGTGTATATATATACATGGGTTACTTTTTCACCAGTACAAAAAATCAACATACGTAATAGTAGTCCAAGTTACAGAATACTAGCATTTTTTGTTAGTAGGTACAAAAAAACTGAAATACCAATAAAAAAAAAAAATATTGATTAATTTCCTTATAGCTAGTATGAAAAAGTGCTAACATTATTATATATTAGGAATTATAGTTGTGACGCGCCTGAACTAGGAAGATCCTGTATCTCAGGCAAAAATATTATAAACTAATTATGAGAGCAAATTAACAAAATAAAATCATACACAGAAAAGACAAATATTAAATTCGATTATCACTTGTAACAGGTGATACCTACAAAATATTTAGGTATATTCAATTTACATATTATGTAGTTTATTTTAGATTCGACATTACAAATATTGCAACGTCAACGACAATGCGCACGGGCAAAGTAAAGTAGGTCGAATAGTAGCACGTAATTATTTGCTTACATAGCGACAGGTGTTTAGGTTAGTGGGTTATTGATTATGTTATGTTAGAAATTTAGTACATTTTTCTAGATAATAATAGGCTAAATAATATGATCTTAGCTAAAAATTTAGGCCCCCTCATAGTCGACTGAGAAAATGTATCGACGCTCGGCCATTTTCCTTGCTGGTCACTCTGGATCTCCTGTCTTGTGGTCGTTGGGCTTCTTATAGAGCTTACATGTTGCGCAGCTGGGACGTTCTCCTTTGAGAGGGCACGCCTTGTCCGAATGTCCTATACTACAACAATGTTCTGGTTGCTTACAAGTCTTGGCGGCGTGGCCATATTGCTGACATTTGAAGCATCTAGTGACAATAGTGAAGTCTTTCACAGGACAAGATGACCAATTAATGAAAACTCGGCCCTGAGTAATGAGAGCTTTGCGGATTAGGGCTGGTACTTCTATGACGTAGTTACAGGTATCCGCATCTTTCTTACCAGACTTATGGCTTAGTTTAATACTAGTTAAGATGTTGTCCCTAGTTAAGTCTGTGAGCTTGTCGGCAAGATTTTGGTCATACAAGCAATTATAAACATCTTGTTCTCGTAGAGCTGCCGGTACGCCCACTATTACAACTCTGGGCCTGCGCTTAAAGGGTTCATTGACGGTGAGGTCCGGGGAAGTGGTCTTGAAAGTCCGTTTCAGTTTTTCGATATCATCCTTGGAGTCGGTGCTAATGATAACTCCACCATTTCTTACTTTACGTAGTGCTCTGACGTGGAGTTTCAATTGTCCGGGATTAATCAGCGTTTGTACTAAGCTCTTCGTATCTTCGCTCGATTTGGAATTATCTTTAGGGTAGATTGCCACTGAGCTCAAATTGCTAGGACGGATCTGACTATTATTATTCGTTTTTACCATGTCGGCGAAGGAAGGCGGCGCATCGGTAGCAGGTCTGGTTGAAGTCTCGACCGTTAGTTTGAGGGCTCGGATGGATTCAGATAGGTCTAGCTTTTCTTCAAGAGAATGGAGGTCACGTTGTTGTAGCAATGCTTTCTGTTTAAGTGCCTGATAATTAACCGCCAAGTTTCCAGTACCATGGGCTACTTTACGGCAGAGATTGTGGATTTTTAATTTTTGGTCAGAGTTCAATTTATCTCATCCACTCATCCAGTTCTGAATTTCCGGCGTAGATACAGCGTCGAGGTTGCTCTGCACTCTAGCACTTGTCGTTAGGTCATCTTGATTTCTGGCGGTTGAAGGTACTGGAGTGGAGGGAGGGCTACGTTGCATCTTCGAACTTCTGGAAAATGGGCTGTTGTCACCCATTGTTAACTCGATGGAAACACTATGAGTCCATTTTTATTTGCACTGCCCGATCACGTGTGACACAGATCGTGAGAATCGAGGTCAATATTTAATTCGTACGATTTTAAATCGCAAAGTAATAGGTAATAGCACGACTGTTTGCCTCGACGGATTAATGAACAATGTTTTAACTTATCCGCAAACCTAACAGGAAATTTGGACGCATTGCGCATTATCAATGTGCATAACTAGCAAAACACACGAACTGGCAACTATTTATTTAAAACGTCATCGCACGCGGCATGGCGGGTTGGAAAAGCGGCGGCGGTAATGTGCATCAAGTATCAACTTATCATTATGACTTGGCAAAAATATCTTACTAGATCCCAAATCCTCCGTCTTACTTGCACGGGCTTAGGCCCGTCAAAATAAAGAATTTTTCTGTGTGTTATAAATAAATAAATAATAAATAAATAAATATCTTGGGACATCTTACACAAATCAACCTAGTCCCAAGGTAAGCTCAATTAAGGCTTGTGATGTGGGTACTAGGCGACGATATATATAATAGATAGATACATATAGATACTTAAATACATAGACAACCATGACCAAGGAACAAATATTTGTGATAAATAAATACACAAATAATGCCCTCGCCGGGATTCGAACCCGGAACCTCCAGCTTCGTAGGCAGGGTTACTACCAACTAGGCTACGGAGGCTGACAAATTTGTCGAATGTTTTAAATTATGTCTGGGAAACGTGATAAAATTACAAAGTAGCACAGAAACTTTCTTTATTGAGGCGTATTTCAAAATTTTAAATCAACTTTATCTACACAAATATCGTTAAGTTCTCTAAAATGCGTCCAGAAACAATAGACAATGACCAGCATTACCCACCATCAGAACTTGGCACATACATAAAGTTAACATTATATACGATTTTTCCGGAGGTTATGAGTTTTAAATTTGGAACAGCTGTCAGATTCAAGTGGGGTGCCTATTCTGGTATCTATAAATATTCAGCCAGTCATCAACACAATAAGTTAATTCAGTATATTTTTTAGTAACAATCGGACGATATTTTCATATCGAGTGACACAAGAATAGGGACATCATTCGATTGTCTATGATTTAAAAAAAATACAGAAATTCAAATCGGTGCCATTCCTGCCTTTTGTTTATTGCCTTACAAGTGAAAAATTGTGAAAAGTTGTAAATACTTTGTGATAATACTGATAATTATTTGATAATGAGTGGCAGTGACTCGGATAACGATATGAGCACTCCGCCGGACATACTCAATGCAGCTATGACAGCAACTAACAACCTGTTGCCGCAGAAGTCGAGAGCCAAGTATGAGAAGGCTCTGTTTCTGAACGCATCTTAGAGCACTTATGATATGTGTGTAGATAAAGTAGTGTATGCAACTATACGTAATCAGGCATTACGTACAGTTGCATAAACTACTATTATGTACAATGATTGGAATCAAAAAAACATATCTAATTAATGGAGTCCATTTCTCATGCTTATTAATTAATTTACATGAATGTTTCCTTCGATATTTCCCATCACAAGTTTTCACTTTTAAGTTCATCAAAATGCTCTTATTATTGGACTTGGGCCTCTTCAACGTATACTCGCCGTTTCACCTCACCCCACAAAAAAAGTCACACTGGGTCAAATCTGTTGACCTGGCTGGTCATAACACTGGCATTTTCCAGGCGGGGCACACTTTGTTCAGCGTTAGAGTTTACTCTATACATAAAGCATTTTATCACGCTCACATGATGCTCCAGTACATCATGAATCAAGCGCCGAGCGCCTACTTTACGTATCGAGTAAACGCTAACTTAATCGTTACTTGCCAAATCATGACACTTGCCTTTTTCTTTGGCTTGTTAATCTCGCAACCATACTTGTATTTATACAATCATATTTTTTCAGTTGAATATTGAAATACAGTTGAAGATTGGGAAGATACTTCAGCGGAAAGAACCTAATGAAAATGTAACGGAACACGTTTCAAGAAAATGGTATTGAACTTGGTGACAAGAAACATTCATATATTTTTAATGAAGTACAATGTTTATATACTATTTAATTTTCGACATTATTATGAGCTGTGTTTTGCCGAATAAATATTGTTACTGAATACAAGTGATGAAAGTGAGCATTTTCTACATGAGTGTCGGCGATCGAAACCGACAAGAGTTAAAGAGGTCTACATTTCAACACCAACATCAAACTATATTATGCGAATGCATTATGCGAGAAAATATCTGCATACAGTACCAACCAGACTGTGCAGAAAAATAGGGGAGAGTGGGGTACAGTGAATAAAGGTGCACTGTGGTAATTTTGCATTAGCTTTATTTATCGCTTTAATAATCCGGTATTCTTTTCTTACGAATTTGCTCATCTGTGTGATACTAATATTGGAGTAACTAAATAACGGAAGATACTTTCAATTATATCTGAAAAGTCTTGTTCTTGGTTTTTTTACCTCAAACTAGGAACTGTTCTGTGATTTTTGATTGAAGAGGTAACTTTAGTTCACTTTTTTATAATGAAAATGATTTTAAAGCTACATGTAAATTATATACTTGTGCTGGAAAATGTGTCCTCTAAGGAATAGGTGGGACAATAAGGTATGTAGAAAATTACAAATAAAAATAACACCACTACAACATTTGTAAAAAAAAGGGATCCACTGTACCCCACTCTCCTCTACTATGAAAATTCAGTCTTGCACTCGCGCAGAAAAATATCACATTCTGTGGAGTGAAGTTCAGGTAGAGTTCTTATGAAAACTGTCACCACTCTTAGTAACCTCGTATGTCACTACTGAATCGGAACTGAGATACGTACGCACTATAGGAGTATCTTAAAGTCCGTTGGCTCAACTGCTACTTTTATTCCTATGTAAAATAAGAGTGACAGCTGGTAACCACAGTTACCAAAAGCTATTGAGTGGCTTTTATGGATCGAATATTCGCTGTATCGAAAATCGTAGAAATAATGTATCCTAAAATCAAAATTAATGTTTCGATTGGACAATCGACGTATATTTGTGACCGAGATTGTCATCCCATAATCTCGGTCACAAATATACGTTGGCTCGACTGCTACCGGATCGAATATTCGCTGGGTCGAAAAGTGTATAAACGAGATCATAATTGTAATTGGTTACCGGCGCAAACATCACACTTGTAAACAAAATGTAAAAATTGTCTCACTTGTACTCTATTTGGTTAGGTATTTTAAAAAGGTAAAAAATCTTGCACTATCTTTTTATTGAAAAATGCATTTAAAAATCCAAACTAGGTACTTAATGAATCAAAACAATGTAAATCACTGTATTCCTTTGTTATATTACGTATATTTGGTAAAACTTATTTTCTACTTGTAGTTTCAATAAAAAGATACTGCAAGATTGTTTACCTTTTTTTAAATATCTAACCAAACAGAGTATAGAATATAGAGCAAGAATATATCGATACCTTTAGGCTCAAAGGGCGTAAACGCCATTTTGGCCAAAATGAGTTTTGAATGCAGTTTTGTTCAGTTTTTTTTTTCTCTATCGATATGTGTAGTTAAAACAACGAAATTCGACAATTTAGGGCATATACGACCCACGTATTTCTAGGAGATTTTTTAAAAGCAAGAGGCGTATTTGATACATTTACACAATTTTTTGTTTATTTAGGTAATAAGTTCAGAAATAAAAAAAATAAAGAGGTCTTATAACAAAGTTGTTATAAAATGTTTATAATACAAAACTAAACAAGCTCATACGACGTAGAAATTATGCTACTTAATTTAGGTAGTATGACTCTAGTAGGCTAAATTAGGTTTATACGCCCGTATCCTTGCATTGTACGTTTTAAAATGACTCATACGCCGTAACGTAGTAGGCATGCTGCGCCTCTTACGCCCTATGATAACAAAACTTTTTGACTTATACGCCCCAAGAAATGTACAAATTATGGCTTATAGGCTCGCTAAGTTATTTTATTATTTCAAAATTGCTTACGTACTGTGTACCTATACGATAGTAATGATTCATTGTCATTATCCAATTATAAAGTAAGAATGAACAGTTATTGCGTTATTAAAACTACAGTATAGAAGCGAATGACCATCATTCTAAATGGGAGACATTGTGTATAATGTGTATAAATTTACGTTCAATTTCAGTCGACATTTTTAATTTACAATACGCACAGTTATATTTTTTGGTTCTGTGCGTTTTAAACATAAATTTAATTTAATCATTAAGTATTTTAAAAGTCTTCTACTCCATTTAGTATTTAATTAATATCTACATAATTATATGTTGGTAATTTAAAAAAGAAAGAAATGCTATGTGAGAGTAAAAGATATTAAGTTGTGTCTATAGGTTTTATAAAAATCAAAAGGTAAAGATTTGTGATTATTAGTATTCTAAAAGCATGCTATTATATTTAATTTAGTTGTTAATATGTATGTGTTGGTAATTATAAGGAAAAATAATACTAAATGAGAGTAAATGTACCTTACATTGCATCTAGAGGACATTATTGAAAGAAATATATTATATAATAAAGATGTCATTATTAATTGCTGTTTGTAAGAAGCTCATCAAAACTTTCATCTGGAGTATAGCATTTTATGGGTGTCAGGCGTGGGCCATGACGAAAAAGGACAGAGAGATACTGGAAGCCTTTGAAATGTGGAGCTGGAGAAGAATGTAGAATCTTCTACATTCTTCTCCAGCTCCACAACTTATCTAAGTTGGACAAAAAATATCACAAATGAAGAAGTGCTTAAAAGAGTGAATGAAAAAAGGAGTTTGCTAAAGATAATAGAAAATAGGAGAGGGAAAATGTTTGGTCACCTTATACGACATGACGCTTTGATAAAAAAACATAATAGAATGAAGAATTGAAGGAAAGCGAGGAAGAGGGAGACATAGAGGAATTTACATGAAACAAATAAAAGAGAAAGTAGACGTTGTGTCGTATAAAGAAGTCAAGGAGGTGGCTTTAGACAGAGTTAGATGGATACAGTTACATTCATCAGTTACGCCGACAAGAGTTTGACTCTTAAATTTATGATGAATTGTTGTTTGTTTTACTGGTTTCATATCGCATTTTAATCTGGGCTTTGGTAGTAGCTTAATTGTCCAATAACGCCATTAACATTATTTTTATCCCTAGACATAAAAGAAAAATATAATCAGCAACAGCATAGTCAGTGTAGACATTTTTTTAAATAAAAGCAGCAACCTTTTAATTGATTGTAAGTATTTTTTTATCCCCACGGTGTATTATACACCCATTCAGAGCATTGTCTATGTTATGAATGAGTTTATAAGACCGATTATAACTATGGTAATTGTGATATACGCCCCATTTAGACCAAAACTCAAACGTTTAGTAACCAATACTCCCTACATTTTTTGCATATTATGTGAAGTTTAAGGGCGTAAACGCCATTATTTCAAAAAGTTAAGGGAGTATAACACACCCTTTTTCTTTATTTATTCATTTATCCTAAATGATTGATATTCAAAATGTTTATCTTAAAAATTCAAGTACGTTGGCCAAAATTTAAGTTATTCTGCCAAAAAACAAAGAAGTTATGATTTTTTTTCTAAAATACTTTTCTTTTTTTGCTTCTCCTGTAAAGTGGCAATTTGGCGTTTACACCCTTTGAGCCTAAAGGTATCGATATTATATATTGATTTAAACTTTCACGATTATCACTCATATTTTACAGACAAACGGGTCTTAATCGCGTAAACTTACGTTTAATTATATCCTGACGTTTCGGGCACGTTACACCCGTGGTCGCAGGCAGACTGGCGAGAGAATGTATCAACACCTTCGAGCTGCGCGGGTTTTTCGAACTACCCGCACTTGATCTTGATTATTCACTTCTAGGCTAGGGTTGTCACTAGGCCTACACACAACACTCACAACATCCAATGGCTTAAAAATGGATGTTTCACCACGCTTACATTTGTAAATCACGGGATTCCACGCGGACGAGATTCCTTGCCCCTCATTTTGATTAAAATTCCGATGTTTCTTAATTTCAATAGCTTCACGTACTTTTCGGCTATGATGTATACGCTCGGTTGAGAGGACTTTCGGGTTATCGAGCTCAATCCAGTGGTTAGGTCCGGACTCCAACAAATGCTCAGCTACAGCAGACTTATTCGTTTGACGCTTTTTAACAGCCGTGATATGTTCCTTGACCCTTTCCGCTATGGTGCGTTTGGTTTCCCCAATATAGGAACTACCACAGCTACAATCGATCTTATAAACGCCCGGTGTGTGATAAGGTAAAACATCCTTAGGCGACCTTAGATGACCTGCCACCTTTGATAACGGCATGTAAACGGTTGGTATGGAATACTTATTCAAAAGCGTACCTATTTTGTCCGTTACACCCCTGACATAAGGCAAAAATGCTGGTCGCCTTGTAACATCTGGATGTTTCTTCCTCGGTGTTCGTCTGGGTTGCCGTCTGTTCATTATGTAGCCATTTCTCTTCAGAACCTCCTGAACGTGCGATAACTCAATTTCTAGAAATTCAGGGTCACAAAGGTCATGTGCTCTGTTCTTTAGAGAATTAACCACAGACTGAAGCTGGCGTGGGTGGTGGTGAGACAGAGCGTTCAAATACCTGTCAGTGTGTGTGGGCTTCCTATAGACAGTGTGCGCCAAAGAACCATCATCTCGACCTATCACCTTTACGTCCAGAAAAGGGAAACTGCGCTCCGATTCCAATTCATACGTGAATTTGACTTTAGTATGAATGGAATTGAGATACTGGAGTAATTGCTCAACTTCATGCTTGCCACCTCTCATAACGCAAAAGACATCATCGACATACCGTTTCCATAATTTCACTGCCCATGGTTGCAGATCTATGCTGGCCTCGAAAGCATAAAACAGTACAAGCCTAAAACAGTGCAACCACCGAAATTGTACGGGTTACCGAAAGTACACAAACCAAACGTGCCTTTGCGACCAATTGTAAGTCAAATCGCCTCACCTACTTATGATCTGGCAAAGCATGTTGCATCGGTGTTGCAGCCGCTTGTGGGAAACACGTCGTCTTTCGTGAAGGATTCCCGTCACTTCATAGACATTCTTAAGGACATAACGCTGGAACCAGGAGACTTAATGGTGAGTTTCGATGTTGAGTCACTTTTCACCAATGTTCCGGTTAAAGAGTGTCTAGAAGTAGTTCGAAAGATGCTTGCTGACAATGGGATAGTGAGTTCTGTCATGGTTTTGCTCCGGAATTGTTTAGAAGGGAGCTACTTTTTATATCGAGGGGAGCATTATCTCCAGATCGACGGAGTTGCTATGGGTAGCCCTGTGGCACCGGTTTTAGCAAATATCTGGATGGAGCATTTCGAGGCCAGCATAGATCTGCAACCATGGGCAGTGAAATTATGGAAACGGTATGTCGATGATGTCTTTTGCGTTATGAGAGGTGGCAAGCATGAAGTTGAGCAATTACTCCAGTATCTCAATTCCATTCATACTAAAGTCAAATTCACGTATGAATTGGAATCGGAGCGCAGTTTGCCTTTTCTGGACGTAAAGGTGATAGGTCGAGATGATGGTTCTTTGGCGCACACTGTCTATAGGAAGCCCACACACACTGACAGGTATTTGAACGCTCTGTCTCACCACCACCCACGCCAGCTTCAGTCTGTGGTTAATTCTCTAAAGAACAGAGCACATGACCTTTGTGACCCTGAATTTCTAGAAATTGAGTTATCGCACGTTCAGGAGGTTCTGAAGAGAAATGGCTACATAATGAACAGACGGCAACCCAGACGAACACCGAGGAAGAAACATCCAGATGTTACAAGGCGACCAGCATTTTTGCCTTATGTCAGGGGTGTAACGGACAAAATAGGTACGCTTTTGAATAAGTATTCCATACCAACCGTTTACATGCCGTTATCAAAGGTGGCAGGTCATCTAAGGTCGCCTAAGGATGTTTTACCTTATCACACACCGGGCGTTTATAAGATCGATTGTAGCTGTGGTAGTTCCTATATTGGGGAAACCAAACGCACCATAGCGGAAAGGGTCAAGGAACATATCACGGCTGTTAAAAAGCGTCAAACGAATAAGTCTGCTGTAGCTGAGCATTTGTTGGAGTCCGGACCTAACCACTGGATTGAGCTCGATAACCCGAAAGTCCTCTCAACCGAGCGTATACATCATAGCCGAAAAGTACGTGAAGCTATTGAAATTAAGAAACATCGGAATTTTAATCAAAATGAGGGGCAAGGAATCTCGTCCGCGTGGAATCCCGTGATTTACAAATGTAAGCGTGGTGAAACATCCATTTTTAAGCCATTGGATGTTGTGAGTGTTGTGTGTAGGCCTAGTGACAACCCTAGCCTAGAAGTGAATAATCAAGATCAAGTGCGGGTAGTTCGAAAAACCCGCGCAGCTCGAAGGTGTTGATACATTCTCTCGCCAGTCTGCCTGCGACCACGGGTGTAACGTCATGCCCGAAACGTCAGGATATAATTAAACGTAAGTTTACGCGATTAAGACCCGTTTGTCTGTAAAATATATCGATATTATGTATATAAAAACTATAATATGTATGTGTCAACCATTCGGCAACCCATTCTCTCGATTACATCGTTAATAGTAGCCCCAAACTTTGGTATTAGGTACTATTCGTCATCTATTTACTGAAGTATTCCTACATGGATATAAAACAATTTGTACATAGCACAGACGTTGATACAAGAACAGACGAGGCGATGAACTTTCGATACTCAACAGATTGAAACCTATGTTTTAGCTATGCATATATTTAGGCCACCAATATTTAAATTTAGCGAATATTAGTTCTCAGCAGAATGCCATGAGCTGGAAAGTAAAGGATACGTAATTACGTAAGGTTTTACTCGATACGTGCATTCTATCATGCTCGCGCTTACAAATAGGAGCGAGCGCGATGGCCTGCTCAACGTATTTAATAAAACCTAATGTTACCGATACTTGTAAAGTCATGGTACGGCTACTGTTTATTATATTTACTGTATCGTTGGCCAGTAAGTTAGGGTTTTCGATCTTTTGCAGGCAACGCTATATAGGCGTGTGGTCCAAACAGCTGTCAGATTCATAGGCACTGAACATGAAATATCGAAATTCTAATTGTATTTGGAGGTAACCGTTATAATGGCGGGACCGGATCCTGAATTCGATCGATTCATATTGCATTATTTAGTACTGAATTTGTACTATTTAGTACCTGTTGTAAAAAAAATTGTACCTCTTCTATTTCAAAATTATACTTCAAACAGTCTGGTCCCGCCATTATAACGTTATAATGGTGGGACCAGGTCCTGAATTCTGTCCATATTCTGTCGATTCATATTGCATTATTTAGTACTGAATTAGTACTATTTGGTATTGATACCTCTTGTAAAAAAATTAGTACCTCTTCCATTTTAAAATTATATTTCAAATAGTCTGCTTCATCTGGCGGAACCAGACTATTTCAAATATAATTTTGGAATGAAAGAAGTACAATTTTTTTTACAACAGGTACCAAATAGTACAAATTCAGTAAGTACTAAATGATGCAATATGAATCGACAGAATATGGACAGAATTCAGGACCTGGTTCCGCCATTATAACGTTATAATGGCGGGACCAGACTATTTGAAGTATAATTTCGAAATGTCTCGCCATTATCGTTATAATTACATTTGGATCGTTACATTTGGAGTTTATTAATTTCATAAACGTATGACGACTAGAAAACGGTCGCCGAACTGAAGATTGGGCCCTAAAACAGGAACTCAAAATGACTGACACTAAACAAAATTACTAGAACTTTGTTCATTTCATCTTTTAGTAGATTGGCTACCAAACCAGCTTCGAAATGGGATTAAAATCCCAATAGGTAACTGGCTTTAAATCGTGGTTTGTAACCAGGTTTGTACCAAATCCAGATACGAGATGGGAAAGTTAGTCCCATTTCATCCTACTAGACGGGAAACTATATTTCCCATTTGGCAGCCAGCTATCAAATCCGAATACCAAACGGTAAGTACTAAAGGCATTTCATGGGAATTGACTCGGAAACGTTTATTTATTTTAGAAAACATTATTCCTTATGTAATGGTTTTAAGAATAAATAAACCACAAAATATATAGAAAATTCAATTCGCGTATTTATTTTGACAGTTTGTTGGTCCTTACGCCATATCACCGCCCCAGTGTCAGAAAAAAAATATTAAAAACCCTCACTGAGGAAGCGGCAGTGTGAACAGCCAACGATCATCTACATATATATGTATAGGTATATTTGTTAATTTTACTGACATAGGATCTATATCTACTCTTTGTTTAGTGAGCGAGAAAAAAGTCGACAAATCATCCCTTACTCGCCTCCTGTGGAACCAGTAACCGTACCATGAGCTGCCCCTGCGTTATTAACGCGGACTTGCATAGGTGCTTTCTATACGGGTGGCTCGCCCCAAGACGCGATTACGGGCGGGATGGAAAGTAAGTCCGCGTTAAAAACGCAGCGGCAGCTTATGGTAAGCACACAGTGCCTGAAAGTATCCTTTCCCTCTCTAGTACGTTTTGTAGATACTAGGTTCAAGAAGTACCTACCTACCTACCTTCAACAATTTATAATAATACATTCTGTTGCAATGCTATCAGACAAACATCTACAGCTAGGAAAACAGCCACTATCAACCATTTGACCATTGCCGTCGGCTATACTAAATAGGTGGCCAAGAAACAAATACCTACATTCCCGTGAGGTTGGAATACAGAGTCCCTCTAGAAGGTTTTTAAATGTTTCAGAGCGGTCGATAATAGTACATTGTGCATCTAGGGAGGTAAGACAGTATCACTAACGAGAGTGTTAGAAGCCCGACGCCGTAGGCGGAGGGCTTTTGATGACTCGAGTTAGTAGGTATGCCTCTTACCGATTGTGATGCATACAATGTTTTTTATAACACTTGCAGACAAAGAATATGTTATGAGACGAAATATTGGTATTCCCTAAGGAATTTCACTTTTCTATTACTCCCATTGCAATATGCACAAGCAATGGCGCGCTTAGAAAGCAAATGTGATGAAAAATGTTGAAACCGCGTAAAATAGTAGGTATTAGCTACTGTAACATGCCTAGGTAGTAGGTACTTCTGAAACATGAACTAAACTCTAGGGGGTCTAACTACACTGCATCCTAATACTCCTGAAACCTCTCTGACAACGGAAATACAGCACCTTGTTTATATGGTATAAAGCATCCGAAAATTGAGCGTCCAGCTGTTCGCCTGTGTCTGGAAAATCTTCGTTGCGTTTGTATTTAAGTAAGTACTCGTACCTAACCTACTTTTAATTGATATCGGACAATCTAATTAGCATCTTATGGGATGGTAGGCGAAAATGTAGGTAAACTTAGACAGGATAACACTATCCTTACATATTATGTAATGTAAAATGTTAGTTGGAGACTAACATAGTAGGTATGTAGGCTAACATTTAGTAATATAAATGTTACTCCAACAAGGTCTAAAATCTAAATGTCCGATAAACCACTAGTACATCATCAGTATCGTAGTTGGTAATAAAGCAAGTCGGCAAATGTCCATCAGATCA
>JALPQI010032012.1:0-22406 GCA_025490895.1 Thaumatotibia leucotreta
ACTAACTTAATAAACAAACATGTCTGGACGCGGCAAAGGTGGTAAGGTTAAGGGAAAGGCAAAGTCCCGTTCTAACCGTGCCGGATTACAGTTCCCCGTCGGCCGTATCCACAGGCTCCTTCGCAAGGGCAACTACGCCGAGCGCGTCGGTGCCGGTGCTCCGGTGTACTTGGCCGCCGTTATGGAGTATCTCGCCGCTGAGGTTCTCGAGTTGGCCGGTAACGCCGCCCGCGACAACAAGAAGACCAGGATCATCCCGAGGCATCTCCAATTGGCGATCCGCAACGACGAAGAGTTGAACAAGCTCCTCTCCGGTGTGACTATCGCCCAGGGTGGTGTGCTGCCCAACATCCAGGCCGTCCTCCTGCCCAAGAAGACCGAGAAGAAGGCTTAAGCGCCCCCGCCCGCGCTTACCTTTTAACACCTCACAACGGATATGGCCGGTGGTTAACGAGTGGATTGTGCATTTGTCCCGAACGCGGGACTCTTGTGCGACATTCTCCCCGGCGCTACCGTTGAAAAAGGCCCTTTTCAGGGCCACAATATGATTCTGTGATAACGTTTAGTTTCATGGCAGACACGGATTTGACTTTCAATCAATCAATCAATCTAAGTATTGGTACATACTTCTGACACTTATTACAATGAATATTATAGTCTTAGTAGTCTTATATAATATAGTATAGAACCAATTAAATGACGTCAAAATTTTCATATATTTTGGTGAGCATTGACATTAAAAATACAACAAACATTCCGTTTTCTTCTAGACACAAAGTACGGTATGTTAGTAGAAGATAGTATATATATATTATATTATAAAATTGGATATGATGATGATGATGATGATGATGATGATGATGATGATGATGTTGTTGTTGTTAGTTAGACACAAATACATGTTCGGTTCGCATACATGTTATATACGAAGGAAGATAGATAGATACATACATATAGATAGGTATGTAGGTACTTATTGAATAATTATAACAATATTAATAACATCGAAACGGTAATAATCCCCACTGCCGCAATGCCGGTCGATCGACATGCCAGACTATGAAAATACGCTATTGGTCGAAAGAGAGCGGTGCGCCGCTCGTTATCCCGTCCCCCACTAGCGGTACGCGGGTATTAACAAAAGTCCGATTCGCTCTGACGAGAATACATTTTCAGTTCGACTCTCGCACTGTGAACATCTAACTAACTCAATATGCCACCGAAAACTAGCGGTAAGGCCGCCAAGAAATCCGGCAAGGCCCAGAAGAACATCTCCAAGTCGGATAAGAAAAAGAAGAAGCACAAGAGGAAGGAGAGTTACGCCATCTACATCTACAAGGTGCTCAAGCAGGTCCATCCCGACACCGGTATCTCCAGCAAGGCCATGTCGATCATGAACTCGTTCGTTAACGACATCTTCGAGCGCATCGCCGCCGAAGCGTCCCGCCTGGCTCACTACAACAAGAGATCCACCATCACCAGCAGGGAGGTGCAGACCTCTGTGAGGCTCCTGTTGCCCGGAGAGCTCGCCAAGCACGCCGTCAGTGAAGGCACCAAGGCCGTCACCAAGTACACCAGCTCCAAGTAAGCGTCGTCGTCACCTCGCGTTGCGCTACCTCGTCGTACATAATTATTAATTAAATAATAATGTGTGTGATGAGTTTGGCAAAAGCGACACGACACGCTCGCTAGATTGCTAGTTGTACATGTTGCAACCTAAAAGGCCCTTTTCAGGGCCACAAAACAATTCTGATAAAACATAATATATGTATACAGTTTCTAGACAGTAAACATTGACATCGATCGATCAATCAACCAAACACGCACACAATCATTAGAACGAATATAAATATAATAAATATTTTAATAAAATAAAGCCTATTGACTCGCTCTACGTTCGATGAATAAGTGTAGTTTCGATACGTATAACGTGTTATCACAAATATATTAAATAATATATAACAAATTACCTTAAATCTTTATATTTGTGATATAAATATAAAGAAAGAAAAGCGACGTGGTTACTTGATTGCCAGTTTTTTATATATATATATATATATATATATATATATATATATTATAAAAAAAAGGTTAGGTTCGAAAATGTTAGGTTAGAAAATGTTAGGTTGGAAAATGTTAGGTTCCAAATTGTTAGGTTAGGTTAGGTTAGGTTGGGTTAAAAGGAAAAAAATATATATATAATGTATATTATGTTATGTATACTTTAGTAATCTCACGAGTAAGGGGGATAGATATCATTTATTTTTTTTATATATCTCCCTCTCGCTCGCACGAACACTAAGCCCGTCCCTTTCGGTCCGTAATATAAAAGGAGCCCGCGCGGCGCTCGGACCGTTTAGCGTTTAGAGGTTTGGTTTAGAGGTTTACAGATTCGCCCGCCGTTCGCCGCGTCGAGTGCTCGCTTGCGCTCCGCGACCGCCATAGAATTACCATTTTTCGCGCCAAAACTCCGCCGCGTTGAGCCTAGCTCCGCGTGCCCTGTTTTCGATGTTTTCGCAAATAGTGAACCGTGCCTTATAAAGACAGTGACTTTTTAAACCTATGTGAGTGTGTTTTACGTGTATAGTGCGAGGAATAGACTCGATGAGCGCAGAATCGGTCATAGTGAAAAAAAAGAATAACAAAACAATAAAATACAAGTTGAATGACACAAAAGATTGTGATGTCAAGCATGACAGTCGGGAGATTGGAGGCCTAACCACTCCAGCCACCATGAGCGTCCCAGGCTCCCCCCGCCACCCCTCCCCAGCCCGCAGTGAGGGAGAGGCCCAACTTATCCGGTTCCTTCAGGAAAAGCACCCCGAGTCCCTCAGGGACTTCTACCTATCATTAGGAAATGATACCACCGCCGCAGCCCCCGCCTCAAAGTATGAGGCGCTCTCCGCCGGCCCCTCGAGAGGCCCTCCGCAAGCTGTATTCCAAGGTAGGTTATCGCCCAGACACAGACTTGACGACTCCCTAACCCCTCACTCATATACCCAACAATCCCAAGAAATTCCCATTTATGAAAATAGGAGACAAACCAGTAAAGAGAGAGTCCGCGACTCGTCTCACAACAGAGTGCTCAACAATAACACCCACCCGTACACTAGGGATAGGCCCCCTACTAGAACTAGCTTGCCGACCCGGTCTCGCTCCAGGTCTCCGCAGACAAAGTATATACGAGACATAATTAATAATGACAGATATGACGACAGGCCTTTACCCAACATAAACTATAATGTGAATCAACTTGCGGCCGGCAGTCAAACCGGTACCGGTACAAACGCCACAGACTACTTACACCCAGACACCGCAAGTTACGGTCAACACGATTCTGACTCAGACGACTCCGCTTATTCTTATAAAACAATAAGTACTAAACACAACAGAAGGCAAAAGCCTCCCCCCCCCCCCCACCCGTAACCCCCAGGACACTTCTAGGTTTTCTTCACAAAATCAATTCGATTCCCTACCCATTGATCCCGATCTAATTGAAAATAACAACATGGACTTTGCCAACTTTTCCGACCAAGAGGACGACGACGTCCAACAAAATACAAATAAAAACACTGTACCTAGAAAAATTGTACCACCCACTATTATAATAGAGGATCCATCCAGATGGACTGCGCTTTCCAAGGAAGCGCAAAAAAGGAATTTAGGCTTCCTACAGTGCCACGCGGGAGTAGACCAGTACTCCTCTGAACCCAGACTGTACCTATACACTCAAACCCCTGAGCAACACTCGAAATGGCGAAGCCTAATAAAAGAAGGTTACTATCAATACGCTTCGAACGCTCTCAAGAAACTGAGAGCGGTAATACTCGGCCTGCCAGTAGGCCTAAACGAGGAGGACATTAAAACGGACCTACTAGACCAGGGATTACCTGTTATAAGTATCTCTAGGATGCGCAAGGGCCCCAACAGGGAGCCTTTCAACGCAGTCCTAGTAATACTTGACAAATCAACTGAAGGTAAGAAAATATTTGACATTAAAAAAGTGTGCGATATTAGCGGGATAAAAGTCGAGCCCCCGCGACCCAGTCGCAGAGTGGCTCAATGCCACCGCTGTCAAAAATATGGACACACGGCCAAGTGGTGCGCATGCGCGCCCCGCTGTGTCAAATGTGCAGGACCGCATTTGACCACAAACTGCGACAGGCAGCCTGACCCGAACACGGGCAGGATACCCACCACCTGCTGCCTATGCACGGGGGACCACCCCTCAAATTATGGAGCTTGCCCAGCCGCCCCTCCACTCAAAAACCCCAAACCACGCCCGCAGCGCAGCGCGCGCCCATCAAAGGCTAGCAATAATTTTAGTATAAGCAATAATTCCCACCAACAAAACAACGAACAATTAAATCACCGCTCACAACACAGCTTCCCTCCTCTCAGACAAGTCAGCATAAATAACTCAGTAACAAATAACACAAACTATAATAGAACACCAGCCGTAAACAAACAAATCTCTGCCTCCCAGCCAAATAGGGGAGAATGGGGCCAATTGTACCACCGAAATAACCAAAGGGGAGAAGGGGGTACATCGAACCCTTTTTCCCATAAATCAAATTCACCGCTCCTCTACAGTAGAGTAGTTTCAAATGACCAAGATAAAACCAAATCAACAACAATCCCCCCCCCAAAGTTCACTCCAAACCGCCAAGCGGAAGCCTTAGATTACATAATGAATTTAATAGAGGATGTCGATTTCGACATTGATGAATTATGCGACATGGCAAATAAAATGGCCCAAGCCATGAATGCCATACAACGGATACAAATTCTAGCAGCCCACGCTAACCTAGTTAAAAAATTAAAAAATTTTAATAATAACCAGAAATGGCTACTCAACTAAATTTAAATACTACCACCTCCAGAACCAAACCTAAGAATTTAAATATAGGTTTTTTCAATGTGAACGGGATTAAAAATAAAAGAGATGAGCTTTCCTGCGCCTTGAGAGATCTCCAACTGGACATCCTCTTGGTGCAGGAAACCTTCCTCAAACCTGGCCAACGAAATCCCAATATCTCCAACTATAAACTTGTACGTAATGACAGAATTGGAACGAATTTAGGTGGCACACTCATATACTATAAAAAAGACCTTCATTGCTCTCCCGTAAACCCCCCTCCCCTCCAGAACCTGGAGGTATCAGTGTGTCGACTGGCCCTAACAGGCCACCGCCCTATAACCATCATATCCGCTTACCAGCCTGCCACCAAGGTGCTTTGTCCTGAGGACCTGGAGACCATGTTTGGAGTTGATGAATCTGTCATAATGGCAGGAGACCTCAACTCCAAGCATGTTCTTTGGAACTGCAGGTTAAACAACCCAAATGGTAGGATACTGCACACATACCTAGATAACGTTGCCACACCAGTCGACATACTGGCACCTCTGGAACCCACACATTACTGCACTCAACAGGATGGTCAGCCAGACATTCTTGATATAGCCTTATTAAAGGGAGTCTCCCTTACCTTAAGATCCATTGAAGTAGCCCATATGATGGAGTCGGACCATAGGCCTGTGATACTCAAACTAGGCCCCCCCCCTTCTGACCAGGATACCACCAAAAAGGTGGTAAACTGGGTAGAAGTGGGGAAGAAACTGGCAGCTGACGACTGCCCTCTTTTAAATCTCACGGTCCCACCCTCCGCCTCGGCTGAGGAAGTACAGGCCTGTGTTGCGACTCTAACTGATGGGCTACAAAAAATAGTAAATTCCTGCACCCGATCAGTCAAAAATCTGGACAATGACAGATTCAAACTTCCACCACATCTAATCGAGCTAATTAGGCAGAAAAACAGAGCCCTTAAAAAATATGATTACGCCCCGACAAGAGACAATAAGAACACACTCAACAGACTCCAAAGACAAGTCAAAGAGAGAGTGAGGGAACACAGGGAGGATAGATGGAACTGTCTGCTGGAGGAGATCAGGCCAGGTCACCTGGCATACTGGGAACTGGCCAGGTCTCTAAAAGCAGACACGGTTTCGTCGATGCCACCCCTAGTGCGCCCAAACTCTCCCTCCCCCGCTTTCACCGATACAGAAAAGGCAGAATGTCTGGCTGACACCCTGGAGGCACAATGCTCCCCTGGCAGGGCTCCCTCCGACCAAAACCAAGTCCAGTTAGTAAATAATACTGTCAACACATTCCTCTCAAATCCCCCCGCAGGCCCACTCCTCCGTCAAATCTCCTTTGACGAAGTCAAAATAGCTATTAAAAACCTCAAACCCAGAAAGGCCCCAGGTCCAGACGGAATCCCTAACAGACTTCTAAAACTTCTTCCAGACACGCTTGTCATAAAAATAGTAAATCTGTACAATGCAGCCCTAAACAGTGGTCACTTTCCATCTGCATGGAAAGAGGCCACTGTCATAGGTATCCATAAACCTGGGAAACCGAGCAATATTCCGGCAAACTATAGGCCAATAAGCCTGCTAAACACACTTGGCAAACTTTACGAGAGAACGATTCTCACACGCTTACTCGACCACATAACCACGAATAACCTACTGGCAGAGGAACAGTTTGGGTTCAGGGCTGGCCACTCCTGCGTCCACCAGGTACACCGAATAGTGGAACATGCTCTGCACTGGATGACGGACAGAACCAGACCAGTGCCTACTGGTGCTATCTTCCTCGATGTGGCCAAAGCATTTGACAAAGTCTGGCACCAAGGCTTGATTTACAAGCTTATTCAACTAAAGGTGCCAGACCGTCTCATCCATACAATAGCGGACTATCTAAATGATCGATGCTTTGGCTACAGAGTGGAGGGTGAGGTCTCTGCCCTTCATCCGGTCAGAGCAGGGGTTCCCCAAGGGTCTGTTCTCTCTCCCACCCTATTCTCGGTGTACGTAAACGATATACCCAAAGTTGGGGGAGTTCATTACGCCCTCTTCGCGGACGACACCGCCTTTTTTACCTCCTGTAGATCACCAAAGAAATTGACCTCGCTCCTCCAGCGAGCGGCTAACTCCCTGGGAGATTGGTTTGACCGCTGGAGGATCGAGGTTAACCCGGAAAAAAGCGTCGCCGTCCTCTTCTCGAAAAGATCCCTCAGCGCGGGTCAATTCGCTGAGCAATATGCAAACATAAAGCTAAATAACCAACCAATTCATTGGAAGAATGAAACCAAGTACCTGGGGGTTACACTCGACAGTCACCTCAACTTCCACTCTCACATTAAAACCGTAAGAAACAGAGCTGCTTTTATCATGGGAAGATTACATCCCATGATAAATGCAAAAAGCAAACTGTCAATAGAGAGCAAAATAACATTATATAAAACATGTATCAGGCCAATTTTCTCCTACGCATGCGTTGCATTCGCCCACGCATCGAAATACCGTCTCAATAGCTTCCAAACCCTTCAGAACAAATTTCTCAGACGCGCCCTTAACGCCCCATATTTTGTCACCAACATAGACCTTCACAGGGATATGAATCTACAATCAATAAATGCCTTTTTCAACATGGCATTGAGACGGTATTTCGATGGCGCATCCAACCATGCAAATCCTTTAATAACAAGGGCCACCACCTACACCCCAAACCCTAACCCCAAGAGAGGCCACCGCAGACCCAGACATGTACTGATCGACCCAATTGACAGCATAACTGAAAGACAACAGAAAGACCCAAGAAAGACCACCTACACCACTTCCCCCATAATCTCAATCCCAATAGACCTAGACACTGACATTAACGAAGTACTAGACAGACTAAGAGACAGACTTAGAAACAGACAGACAGACAGACGAAACCTGGGCGATAACCTTTCCTTTCAGATCACCCAACAGCAGACGGAACCGCTGATCATGGACGCAGCGGCCATGGCAGCGGTGGCTGCGGCGGTGGATATCACCTGATATCCCCCCCCCCTCGGGCTCTCCTCACACACCAACTAAATGACTATATAACATACAAACTGACGATTAGCTAGACAACCACTTTGCATATCAATAACTTTACGACTTAAAATCAAACAAATCCTTTGATAAAAAGACCTAAGTCCCTTCAGGACTTAGGCACTCTTCTCACCCCCCTGTTTGCCCCTTCGGGGCAAACAGGCGTTTAAGCGGGAGCTGAATGGAGTGCACCTCCAATCTCCCTGTCAAAAAAAAAAAAAAAAAAAAACAAAAAAAAAAAAAAAAAAAAAAAAAAAAAAAAAAATCGGACCGTTTATTCTCGCTCGTGACTCGTTAACGTAGACTACGCACGTGTAATTTTACGAAATGGCTCGTACCAAGCAGACCGCTCGTAAATCCACCGGTGGTAAAGCGCCCCGCAAACAGCTCGCCACCAAGGCGGCTCGCAAGAGCGCGCCCGCCACTGGAGGTGTCAAGAAGCCCCATCGCTACAGGCCAGGAACCGTCGCTCTCCGTGAGATCCGTCGTTACCAGAAGAGCACTGAGCTGTTGATCCGCAAACTGCCCTTCCAGCGTCTGGTCCGTGAGATCGCCCAGGACTTCAAGACCGACCTGCGCTTCCAGAGCTCTGCCGTTATGGCTCTTCAGGAGGCCAGCGAGGCTTACCTGGTGGGTCTCTTCGAGGACACCAACTTGTGCGCCATCCACGCCAAGCGCGTAACCATCATGCCCAAGGACATCCAGCTGGCTCGCAGGATCCGCGGCGAACGCGCCTAATTTAGAAAAAAATATCGACGGGAGCGTGTCATACATTACCGTGGTCCGCGATTTTCCGGACATGCGAAATTGACTCGTATCTCTCTTTATTTTTTATTATCAAAAGGCCCTTTTCAGGGCCACACACGATTCGAATTGAAATATCTATGATGGTTTCTTTGCACATAACACATTCGTAAATCAATCAAATTTTAAAACACAATCGACCGACAGACCAATAAAGGTCTTAACATAAAATATACATATACGTAGTTATATTATAATATACAGTTTAGTAATTCATTAAATAAATACTAGAATATAACTAGGCATAAGAAAGGCGACTGGGTTATATCGTGTATATACGATATGTGATGTATGTATGTAATATTTATATAAACGAACAGAAGACAATTGACGACGATCATGATGTTAAAATACGAAATGTGAATATCCAAGTTACAATGAGGCCTAAGTACGTCAGGCAAGTAGTTTGAGTAGTATTATAATGAACTAGGTAGGTTAAGTAATTATATATCATTAATAAAAATGCATTTAAGAAACGATATTAAGATTATGATAAATATATAATACTTTAATACTCGGAAAATATAAATTATCTGTCACCTACCGCGTCCCCCGTCTCCCCGCAATAGGGTAAAACGTATAAAAGGCGAACCGGGCCGTGTGATCGGAGCTATTCCATTCGTGTCGACGCGCGCCGCAAGTCGTGTGTCGTGTTCCGTTCGTGAGAGAGATATATCAAAACTTAACCAGAAAAGATGACCGGTCGCGGTAAGGGAGGCAAAGGTCTGGGAAAAGGAGGAGCCAAGCGCCACAGGAAGGTGCTTCGTGATAACATCCAGGGTATCACCAAGCCCGCCATCCGCCGTTTGGCCCGCAGAGGAGGCGTCAAGCGTATCTCCGGTCTCATCTACGAGGAGACCCGCGGCGTGCTGAAGGTGTTCCTCGAGAACGTGATCCGTGACGCCGTCACATACACCGAGCACGCCAAGAGGAAGACCGTCACCGCCATGGACGTAGTGTACGCCCTGAAACGCCAGGGTCGCACCCTCTACGGTTTCGGTGGTTAAGCGCCAACTCGCTCGGCCGCCCGCCCGCCCGCAAGCGTGCGTGCGACCACCGCGCACAGGCTTCGCGTAATTCGCGTCGTCTGTCGCAATTTACAAAAGGCCCTTTTCAGGGCCGCATATCATTCTATTATATAATAAGTATTAAAGCGTTTCTTACCTACGCACACAGACAGACATATCAATCTATCTCAGCGTAATAATATATAACTAATAAATACATATAAAAGCGGAGGAGGTTAATAAATAATAAACTTACTTACCCCCTAGCACACGTCTCTTAGTAAATTCTCGACTCTTATGACGTATGCTGCTGCGTGCTTTTCAGTCAGTCAATCAGCCTCGGCCACGCTACGCAGGCTCTCCTCCCACTCCGCCGTCTCCGTCCTCTGAAAGTATTATAAACGTTAATACATTTTTGTCGTTACGGAATTGAAAGTATTTTTTTTTTTTTTATCCTACAAATTCGCACTTTCGAAAGCAAGTACCTAAGTATATATGTGCTTACTTTATATATATAATATACATGCATATGCCACACACACTATATATATATACTACCAGTATTTATATTATTGATCTGTCTGTCTGACCGTAGTGAAAAAAAAAAACGCTATATTCGATATAACTATATCCATCTATATAACTAGCCTAGAAATAACTGCCAAATTACACCCCCCCATATATAAAAATAATTAACTTCCACAAGTATATTCTTAATACGAAGACGAACAACCGCCGCCGTCGCTGCAACGATATCACGATATCTCCATTCCAATAGGACGTACATGCGACCGACAGAAAAGCCGGGCGGGCTGGCGAGCGAGCGGCCGACCGACCGAGCGTTCAGGTACATCATCTATCTAGCTCCTATCCCGATTTTTCGACATATACTTAGATGCATACAAACAAACAAACATACATGCATACATAATTATCTACTTGAATATATTAATTATAAAACATATACACACTAGCAACTCACCTTTTACAAATTTACAATCCAAATCGTCAAAGTCACACATAAGCGGTACACTTCAAACGTTCACACCTTCAAAAACAAAAACTAAAAACATACGCAACTCATTTACACTAAATACCTGACCACCGGCAATTAATCAAACACGTAAAAAAAAAAAAAATGCAAAACAATACTAAATAACTATCACATTTAGAGAACAACCACCACCGACGCACGCGCAACACAATTCACAAGTCTTATCCTGGTCTCACAGGTGCAATCTCGGCTCACCTGACCCGCACTGATCTAATTTATAGACGAATTTTGAAGTGAATATGTTAAGGCGAGACAAAAAATGAAAATAAAAAAAGACAGAAAATCCGCCATTTTCATAGGCTAAAATCGAACTGAAACTCTCGCCCCCGAGTCCGCACGACACCCCCACCTACGTCATCGCGTACACCTAGGCATTTTCTATTCGGTAAGACTAGGTATCTTATAAATAGCAGGCGATTTTATTAATAATTCTATTTATTTTTAAGCTATTAACAAATGTATTTTCCTTCCTTCTTTCTTTCAATAACGGTACACTAGTTAGTTACCTAGGTTATTTTATTATGGTGGTTGCCGAAGATTTATAAAAACCTAATTAATATCCTGTATTAGATTGATAACTATCATTAAGCGAAACTCTAGTCAAATTAGTGTGTTAGTCGAGAGATCTTTTAATGAATCTCACCCACCAAAAACTAACTACTAAGGTATCATCTCTCTATTAAGCCCGCGCGGAGGAGGTATACTTACATAAGTATCTCTTACTAAACGATTTATTATATAATATTATCATAATTACTACATGCTATTGCATTTAAGATATACGTGTATATATAATAATTGTAAAAAATAAATTAATTAAATTCATCTCCCTTTTTATTACATTAGTTACCAGGAGGCGACGGAACGTTGCACGTAGGCACTGGCGCAACTCGCGGTCCGTCTGTTTTACGACAGTGGAGATAAAACGTAAAAATAATACTATAACAATATTTTTCTATCAACGCTATTGTGTCACCACCATATATAGTATCTTCGCTTTCGCAGCGAAGACGCATAATATCATTATATTTGTTTATTATTGAGAAATATCAATTTTTAAACTGACCCGAGGTGTCCTCACCCGATAATACCAAAAGTAATGTTCTCTCGTGCGCTAGTCCGTAGACTAAATTTCAAAAATACTATTTAATACCATATATCATTTCATAAGGAACGTACAATTCCAATATTATACGGGTACTCGCAATATATATCGGTATAAATTCACTTTAATCATAAAAGAGCAAGTGAAAACTCCGAAGTGTTATTACGAGAAAACGTCTATGACTGCATGGGTCTACCTTACGATTATTCGTGAAACTATATATTAACGGTGGCTCCCTCTTTTGAGATATTACCACGTGGCAGTGGAAGGCGCCATCTCCACGGAACGCCTGATACTAGCAGGAGTTCCACAAGGGAGCTGTTTATCCCCTACATGCTACGCCACATTCACAGACGACATCCCGGTAGTCGGAGACGTCAAGCTGGCCCTGTTCGCAGACGACGCTGCGTACTACGCAGCGTCCATCACCCCAGCACACGCCGCATCCAAGATCCAGCGCCAGCTTGACGCCCTACCAGATTGGCTGGCTAAGTGGCGGCTCGCCGTGAATGTGGGAAAGACACAGGCGTTCCAGACAGGAGCACGCAAGCATCCTCCGCCTCTCAATTTCTACGGCGAAGAAATTGAGTGGCAGCACACAGTGAAGTACCTAGGGGTCACTATAGACAGGGGCCTCACAATGAAGCAGCACGTGGAAGAGGTGGTGAGGAAGACGCGAACTGCGCGCACCAAACTTCGTCCAGTGCTTAGCAGCAGCCTCCCAAGCAGCACGAAACTGGGGGTTTACAAGGCTTACGTCAGGTCCAGGCTGACGTACGCGGCGCCTGCCTGGTACGCCAGGACCGCGGAGTACAACAGGCGGAAACTCCGAGCCCAGGAGTCGCTCAGCCTGAGAGTGATTATGAAAGCCCCCAGGTACGTAAAGAACCGATACATACTGCGAGACCTCAAGCACCGAAGCCTGGACGAGTTCATCGGGGAATTAGCGCGCAGGATGTTTTCCCGCGCCGACAACTCCCGCCATCAGCTGCTTCAGGGGATTGCCCCCCTGTATCCCCGCCCAGAGGGAGACCGCGATCAGCGAGCCCAGCCGCGAGAGCTAGTCCCCCCAAGTGACCCATAAGGTACGCCACCAAGCCACAGAATGGCCACCCACCACCACGCCACAGAATGGCCAACTTGAGCCCACCACGCCAAGAAGGCCAACTGTGGCGCGAACGCAGAAAACGCAGCATTAAAAATTGCTGCGAGAAAGCCCAGGCCGTTGTCACGGCCTGCGATAAGAAACAGCCAAAAAGGGCCTCGCCCTGCAATGGCAGCCTCCACACCGTCAAAGGTGTGACGAGATGACACGTACGTTTTGAGATATTAGTATTCGCCAGCGCAGCGCCCGTGTTGGTCGTCTCGCGCTTGTTACCGTACTCACTTGCGTTACGCGTTCGTTCGCAGCCACATCTCTCTCGACTTTCTCGTTTGATTTGTTTGTTTAATTTTTCAATTAAATCAAACATGGCAGACACCGCAGTTGCCGCCGACGCACCCGCTCCGGCCACGCCCGCGAAGAAGCCTAAGGCGTCCGCATCTGCCGGCGCGAAGAAGCCTAAGGCGAAGCCGACCCATCCGAAGACATCCGAAATGGTGAACAGCGCCATTAAGGAGTTGAAGGAGAGGAGCGGTTCATCCCTGCAGGCTATCAAGAAATACATCGCAGCCCAGTACAAGGTAGACGCCGAGAAGCTGGCTCCGTTCATCAGGAAATATCTTAAGAGCGCCGTCGAATCCGGTGCACTGATTCAGACCAAAGGCAAGGGAGCTTCTGGGTCATTCAAGCTGGAGTCTAAGTCGTCTTCGGGAGGCAAGAAACCCGCTGCGGCCAAGAAGTCTACCGCCAAATCTTCGACCGCCGCTAAGAAGCCCGCCGCCGCCGCTAAGCCCGCTAAGGCGAAGAAGGCAGCCGCATCCCCGGCCAAACCTAAAGCCGCCACCAAGGACAAGAAGGCGGCCGCCGCGAAGAAGAAGCCCGCCGCCGCCAAGAAACCGTCGACGCCCTCCAAAGCTAAGAGCGCGGCCGCTTCTAAGGCCAAGAAGAGCGCGAAGCCACCCACGAAGAAGCCTAAAGCACCCAAGCCAAAGAAGGCTGCGGCCGCTCCCAAGGCGAAACCCGCACCGAAGAAGGCCGCGTCGAAGAAGTAAATTCGACGTCGACGTCGTCATCGTCGTCGGTTCTGTGATGGTAGAGAAGGCGGAGGAGGATGTAGATGTCGTTTTTGCAACGACGTCGCCTCTCTCTAGCCCACTCACCCACGTGCGCGTTATAGCGCACATCAAAAAGCCCTTTTCAGGGCTAACAAATGTATTCAAAGGTCCACGAACCTATTGTTTCAAACAAGCCAATTACCAGTCGATCGATCAATCGAATCTATCTAGGTACACTTAACAAACAAATAAACAACAGAACATGCATACAACAGATCAGTTCAAATTACAACAAAAAGTGTTAATTCGTATGATGCACATACCTATATCATTTAACAAAAACACTCTGAGAACCCGCGCTATGATATTGAAGAGGTACATACATACACACTCACGTGTCTCCCTATAAGAGAATGGGGGTTTAAATAAAGTAAACTATAAAAATATTATATAATAACAGAATACAATCATAATAATTATCTAATAACAAACAATATCAATCAATATGGTGTGTGTACAGTCGGTTCAGTAACTATTTATTTTATACTGAAACAAGTTTCAAAATATGATCTGAATCATATTGAAATCGCACGTATTGAATATACAATTCGGCAAGTCTTTATAGTGAATTTTATACAATAAATTACAAACGACAGACAGACAGACAGACAGACATAACCCATAAACTATTGTATATAATTATGACATTTGCAGTTTTATAAATAATATAATACACATATTAAAAGAAAAATTTAATCAAGTACAATATTAAAATCATATTGAATGTTGTCATATTGATGTACGATTCAATTCATTTTTGACTCCGAATGGTCCCAAATATCTTAATTTTACACGCGACATGATTGAAATCATATTGAATGTGCACGTATTGATAATACTATTCGTAACATCGGTATCGCTCTCTCACTCGCACGAACGCGATTCGACGACCGCGTTCGGTTATAGTCGGCTCGTTATGCCCCCACTATCCGGACCTTTCTGTCTCCGTATAGATTATATAAGAGCAATGTTCGCGAGGGAAATTTTTATTATACTCACAGGCATTCGTGCTGTGCGCATAGTTCTTTCTTTAACTTGTTAAACTAACTTAATAAACAAACATGTCTGGACGCGGCAAAGGTGGTAAGGTTAAGGGAAAGGCAAAGTCCCGTTCTAACCGTGCCGGATTACAGTTCCCCGTCGGCCGTATCCACAGGCTCCTTCGCAAGGGCAACTACGCCGAGCGCGTCGGTGCCGGTGCTCCGGTGTACTTGGCCGCCGTTATGGAGTATCTCGCCGCTGAGGTTCTCGAGTTGGCCGGTAACGCCGCCCGCGACAACAAGAAGACCAGGATCATCCCGAGGCATCTCCAATTGGCGATCCGCAACGACGAAGAGTTGAACAAGCTCCTCTCCGGTGTGACTATCGCCCAGGGTGGTGTGCTGCCCAACATCCAGGCCGTCCTCCTGCCCAAGAAGACCGAGAAGAAGGCTTAAGCGCCCCCGCCCGCGCTTACCTTTTAACACCTCACAACGGATATGGCCGGTGGTTAACGAGTGGATTGTGCATTTGTCCCGAACGCGGGACTCTTGTGCGACATTCTCCCCGGCGCTACCGTTGAAAAAGGCCCTTTTCAGGGCCACAATATGATTCTGTGATAACGTTTAGTTTCATGGCAGACACGGATTTGACTTTCAATCAATCAATCAATCTAAGTATTGGTACATACTTCTGACACTTATTACAATGAATATTATAGTCTTAGTAGTCTTATATAATATAGTATAGAACCAATTAAATGACGTCAAAATTTTCATATATTTTGGTGAGCATTGACATTAAAAATACAACAAACATTCCGTTTTCTTCTAGACACAAAGTACGGTATGTTAGTAGAAGATAGTATATATATATTATATTATAAAATTGGATATGATGATGATGATGATGATGATGATGATGATGATGATGATGTTGTTGTTGTTAGTTAGACACAAATACATGTTCGGTTCGCATACATGTTATATACGAAGGAAGATAGATAGATACATACATATAGATAGGTATGTAGGTACTTATTGAATAATTATAACAATATTAATAACATCGAAACGGTAATAATCCCCACTGCCGCAATGCCGGTCGATCGACATGCCAGACTATGAAAATACGCTATTGGTCGAAAGAGAGCGGTGCGCCGCTCGTTATCCCGTCCCCCACTAGCGGTACGCGGGTATTAACAAAAGTCCGATTCGCTCTGACGAGAATACATTTTCAGTTCGACTCTCGCACTGTGAACATCTAACTAACTCAATATGCCACCGAAAACTAGCGGTAAGGCCGCCAAGAAATCCGGCAAGGCCCAGAAGAACATCTCCAAGTCGGATAAGAAAAAGAAGAAGCACAAGAGGAAGGAGAGTTACGCCATCTACATCTACAAGGTGCTCAAGCAGGTCCATCCCGACACCGGTATCTCCAGCAAGGCCATGTCGATCATGAACTCGTTCGTTAACGACATCTTCGAGCGCATCGCCGCCGAAGCGTCCCGCCTGGCTCACTACAACAAGAGATCCACCATCACCAGCAGGGAGGTGCAGACCTCTGTGAGGCTCCTGTTGCCCGGAGAGCTCGCCAAGCACGCCGTCAGTGAAGGCACCAAGGCCGTCACCAAGTACACCAGCTCCAAGTAAGCGTCGTCGTCACCTCGCGTTGCGCTACCTCGTCGTACATAATTATTAATTAAATAATAATGTGTGTGATGAGTTTGGCAAAAGCGACACGACACGCTCGCTAGATTGCTAGTTGTACATGTTGCAACCTAAAAGGCCCTTTTCAGGGCCACAAAACAATTCTGATAAAACATAATATATGTATACAGTTTCTAGACAGTAAACATTGACATCGATCGATCAATCAACCAAACACGCACACAATCATTAGAACGAATATAAATATAATAAATATTTTAATAAAATAAAGCCTATTGACTCGCTCTACGTTCGATGAATAAGTGTAGTTTCGATACGTATAACGTGTTATCACAAATATATTAAATAATATATAACAAATTACCTTAAATCTTTATATTTGTGATATAAATATAAAGAAAGAAAAGCGACGTGGTTACTTGATTGCCAGTTTTTTATATATATATATATATATATATATATATATATATATATTATAAAAAAAAGGTTAGGTTCGAAAATGTTAGGTTAGAAAATGTTAGGTTGGAAAATGTTAGGTTCCAAATTGTTAGGTTAGGTTAGGTTAGGTTGGGTTAAAAGGAAAAAAATATATATATAATGTATATTATGTTATGTATACTTTAGTAATCTCACGAGTAAGGGGGATAGATATCATTTATTTTTTTTATATATCTCCCTCTCGCTCGCACGAACACTAAGCCCGTCCCTTTCGGTCCGTAATATAAAAGGAGCCCGCGCGGCGCTCGGACCGTTTATTCTCGCTCGTGACTCGTTAACGTAGACTACGCACGTGTAATTTTACGAAATGGCTCGTACCAAGCAGACCGCTCGTAAATCCACCGGTGGTAAAGCGCCCCGCAAACAGCTCGCCACCAAGGCGGCTCGCAAGAGCGCGCCCGCCACTGGAGGTGTCAAGAAGCCCCATCGCTACAGGCCAGGAACCGTCGCTCTCCGTGAGATCCGTCGTTACCAGAAGAGCACTGAGCTGTTGATCCGCAAACTGCCCTTCCAGCGTCTGGTCCGTGAGATCGCCCAGGACTTCAAGACCGACCTGCGCTTCCAGAGCTCTGCCGTTATGGCTCTTCAGGAGGCCAGCGAGGCTTACCTGGTGGGTCTCTTCGAGGACACCAACTTGTGCGCCATCCACGCCAAGCGCGTAACCATCATGCCCAAGGACATCCAGCTGGCTCGCAGGATCCGCGGCGAACGCGCCTAATTTAGAAAAAAATATCGACGGGAGCGTGTCATACATTACCGTGGTCCGCGATTTTCCGGACATGCGAAATTGACTCGTATCTCTCTTTATTTTTTATTATCAAAAGGCCCTTTTCAGGGCCACACACGATTCGAATTGAAATATCTATGATGGTTTCTTTGCACATAACACATTCGTAAATCAATCAAATTTTAAAACACAATCGACCGACAGACCAATAAAGGTCTTAACATAAAATATACATATACGTAGTTATATTATAATATACAGTTTAGTAATTCATTAAATAAATACTAGAATATAACTAGGCATAAGAAAGGCGACTGGGTTATATCGTGTATATACGATATGTGATGTATGTATGTAATATTTATATAAACGAACAGAAGACAATTGACGACGATCATGATGTTAAAATACGAAATGTGAATATCCAAGTTACAATGAGGCCTAAGTACGTCAGGCAAGTAGTTTGAGTAGTATTATAATGAACTAGGTAGGTTAAGTAATTATATATCATTAATAAAAATGCATTTAAGAAACGATATTAAGATTATGATAAATATATAATACTTTAATACTCGGAAAATATAAATTATCTGTCACCTACCGCGTCCCCCGTCTCCCCGCAATAGGGTAAAACGTATAAAAGGCGAACCGGGCCGTGTGATCGGAGCTATTCCATTCGTGTCGACGCGCGCCGCAAGTCGTGTGTCGTGTTCCGTTCGTGAGAGAGATATATCAAAACTTAACCAGAAAAGATGACCGGTCGCGGTAAGGGAGGCAAAGGTCTGGGAAAAGGAGGAGCCAAGCGCCACAGGAAGGTGCTTCGTGATAACATCCAGGGTATCACCAAGCCCGCCATCCGCCGTTTGGCCCGCAGAGGAGGCGTCAAGCGTATCTCCGGTCTCATCTACGAGGAGACCCGCGGCGTGCTGAAGGTGTTCCTCGAGAACGTGATCCGTGACGCCGTCACATACACCGAGCACGCCAAGAGGAAGACCGTCACCGCCATGGACGTAGTGTACGCCCTGAAACGCCAGGGTCGCACCCTCTACGGTTTCGGTGGTTAAGCGCCAACTCGCTCGGCCGCCCGCCCGCCCGCAAGCGTGCGTGCGACCACCGCGCACAGGCTTCGCGTAATTCGCGTCGTCTGTCGCAATTTACAAAAGGCCCTTTTCAGGGCCGCATATCATTCTATTATATAATAAGTATTAAAGCGTTTCTTACCTACGCACACAGACAGACATATCAATCTATCTCAGCGTAATAATATATAACTAATAAATACATATAAAAGCGGAGGAGGTTAATAAATAATAAACTTACTTACCCCCTAGCACACGTCTCTTAGTAAATTCTCGACTCTTATGACGTATGCTGCTGCGTGCTTTTCAGTCAGTCAATCAGCCTCGGCCACGCTACGCAGGCTCTCCTCCCACTCCGCCGTCTCCGTCCTCTGAAAGTATTATAAACGTTAATACATTTTTGTCGTTACGGAATTGAAAGTATTTTTTTTTTTTTTATCCTACAAATTCGCACTTTCGAAAGCAAGTACCTAAGTATATATGTGCTTACTTTATATATATAATATACATGCATATGCCACACACACTATATATATATACTACCAGTATTTATATTATTGATCTGTCTGTCTGACCGTAGTGAAAAAAAAAAACGCTATATTCGATATAACTATATCCATCTATATAACTAGCCTAGAAATAACTGCCAAATTACACCCCCCCATATATAAAAATAATTAACTTCCACAAGTATATTCTTAATACGAAGACGAACAACCGCCGCCGTCGCTGCAACGATATCACGATATCTCCATTCCAATAGGACGTACATGCGACCGACAGAAAAGCCGGGCGGGCTGGCGAGCGAGCGGCCGACCGACCGAGCGTTCAGGTACATCATCTATCTAGCTCCTATCCCGATTTTTCGACATATACTTAGATGCATACAAACAAACAAACATACATGCATACATAATTATCTACTTGAATATATTAATTATAAAACATATACACACTAGCAACTCACCTTTTACAAATTTACAATCCAAATCGTCAAAGTCACACATAAGCGGTACACTTCAAACGTTCACACCTTCAAAAACAAAAACTAAAAACATACGCAACTCATTTACACTAAATACCTGACCACCGGCAATTAATCAAACACGTAAAAAAAAAAAAAATGCAAAACAATACTAAATAACTATCACATTTAGAGAACAACCACCACCGACGCACGCGCAACACAATTCACAAGTCTTATCCTGGTCTCACAGGTGCAATCTCGGCTCACCTGACCCGCACTGATCTAATTTATAGACGAATTTTGAAGTGAATATGTTAAGGCGAGACAAAAAATGAAAATAAAAAAAGACAGAAAATCCGCCATTTTCATAGGCTAAAATCGAACTGAAACTCTCGCCCCCGAGTCCGCACGACACCCCCACCTACGTCATCGCGTACACCTAGGCATTTTCTATTCGGTAAGACTAGGTATCTTATAAATAGCAGGCGATTTTATTAATAATTCTATTTATTTTTAAGCTATTAACAAATGTATTTTCCTTCCTTCTTTCTTTCAATAACGGTACACTAGTTAGTTACCTAGGTTATTTTATTATGGTGGTTGCCGAAGATTATAAAAACCTAATTAATATCCTGTATTAGATTGATAACTATCATTAAGCGAAACTCTAGTCAAATTAGTGTGTTAGTCGAGAGATCTTTTAATGAATCTCACCCACCAAAAAACTAACTACTAAGGTATCATCTCTCTATTAAGCCCGCGCGGAGGAGGTATACTTACATAAGTATCTCTTACTAAACGATTTATTATATAATATTATCATAATTACTACATGCTATTGCATTTAAGATATACGTGTATATATAATAATTGTAAAAAATAAATTAATTAAATTCATCTCCCTTTTTATTACATTAGTTACCAGGAGGCGACGGAACGTTGCACGTAGGCACTGGCGCAACTCGCGGGTCCGTCTGTTTTACGACAGTGGAGATAAAACGTAAAAATAATACTATAACAATATTTTTCTATCAACGCTATTGTGTCACCACCATATATAGTATCTTCGCTTTCGCAGCGAAGACGCATAATATCATTATATTTGTTTATTATTGAGAAATATCAATTTTTAAACTGACCCGAGGTGTCCTCACCCGATAATACCAAAAGTAATGTTCTCTCGTGCGCTAGTCCGTAGACTAAATTTCAAAAATACTATTTAATACCATATATCATTTCATAAGGAACGTACAATTCCAATATTATACGGGTACTCGCAATATATATCGGTATAAATTCACTTTAATCATAAAAGAGCAAGTGAAAACTCCGAAGTGTTATTACGAGAAAACGTCTATGACTGCATGGGTCTACCTTACGATTATTCGTGAAACTATATATTAACGGTGGCTCCCTCTTTTGAGATAGGACTGCACCGAAGCCCGCAGCGATCGGTTTGTGTTTGATCAGATCAGTATACGTACGGATTATTCTACGAATAATCGCGCCGTCATACGGCCCGGACTAGTCCGGCGCCAGAAGTCCAGAACCAGCAGCAGCATCGTCGCCGGTGCCCTCCGCAGCCCTCCCGACCCCGGTCCCGCTCAAACGGACGCCCCGGGTTAGGGAGTGTTGGGACAGGCATCCCCGGCGACGAAAACAACTCGCTGATAAGATGGAAGAAAAAGGTAAAACTAGGGTGGGTAGATCGGAACGAGGGAAATCCGATCTACCCACCGAAAAATCAAGGGCCGGAACGAGTGTTCCCGAATCGGCCCGAAGCCGTAGCAAGTCGTCGGGTAGGGGCGCGAAGCCGAAAACGCCCCTACCCACCAAGAACAACAGCAGCAGCATCATCATCGGACCGTTTCGGGAGCACCCGAGCCGGTCCGCCCGAACCCGGAGACACTGGCCCCGGAGGAAGAGGACGGAATGATGTGTTGGCGGGACCTTCTGCTCCCCGCCACATCAGCCGCCGGATCCCTGGCAGCCAGTGAGGAGTATCAGGACGCAGGAGGTGAGTCCCCCGCCCCCTGCCCCACCGAAGCAGCAACCATACTAGACACAACAGCTGAAGAGCTGTTGCCCGCGCCCACAGCGCGGCCGTTTTCTCCAGACGCCCTGGCCAGCCTGACCGGACCCGCCGTTGAGGCGCTACATTATGATACATATGTAGCGTCTCAAATTATGGCGAACCAGTGGGTATCGGTCAGGTATAAGGAGTGGAACGCCGCGTATGTGCGCATAACCGAGCGCCTCCTCGGTCTCACCACCGACCTACTGCCCGAGGATGAAGAATATATGCGCAAGGCGGAAATCCACCCGGATTTCTTCCGCCCGCCCAAGCGGGCTCAGGACAGCCCGCCCCAGG